>ML411098.1:0-17618 GCA_005239525.1 Nicotiana knightiana | reverse complement strand
CGGCTATCGCCCGGGCGTCTCCTTTTGCGTATTTTTGACGTATTTGCATCCCTTTAGCTCCGTTTCCATTTCCAATTCACCTACACATGAAATAAACTCCATTAAGCACATAACAAGTGTAATTCTATCATTAATGCTCATAAAATGTAAGGTATATCACATGTTAAACTATGCAATTTAGTCTCGTATCAGTAAGGCTATAGGTAGAAGGTATCTTCGAGAATTTTGGATTTCCGGGCACGTGGTCCTGATGGAATTTGGGTCATTTCTCCGAGAGGGGTTGGGAAAGTATATAATATGAATTTGTTGTGAGTATTAGGATGAATTTTCATTTCTTTGTCAATTATGAGGTAGTTTCGGAGCGTGGTGCGTCGGTTGGGGTCATCGAAATGGATTGGAAGTCGGTGTTGGAATTTCGGAGTGAGGTAAGTCTTCTTTCTAACTTCGTGAGGGGGAATCGTCCCACAAGGTGAATTAATTCAATACATGTTATTATCTTCGGGGGCTACGTACGCAGGAGGTGACGGGAATCCGTGCATAGCTACTATTATGCCATATCCGGGTAGCCTAGGACCTACTAGCATGATTTATGTGTGTGCCTGTAACCCTGCCTGTAATATTAAAATGCTAACATGACCGAAAACGTAACTGAATGTTTAAAAAGAAAACTAGAGTTCATATTGTTAACCTTCTAAATGAAAATTATTTCCGCAGTAAATATATGTATACCTGGACTAGATTGTATCATGGAGTACTACTATACTGGACAAATGAGTTTAAAAAACAAAGATTTCAAAACCTATATTTCATGTTTCTTTTAATAAAGACTTTACTATTTTCCTGAGAAAAACGGTTTTTTTGATAAAATACAAATTTATTATGTGGATATCTGTAACTTTGGATGCCTGAGTTGCTTGAGTGATTCGTGAGTAGGAAGACCCTGTATTTGTGTATGTATTCTTATGAGCACCTGAGTCGTATGTATGATTCGCGAGCAGGCTAGCCGTATTATATTGAGAGGTACACTTTTGGGACGGGCCGGTCGATCCCTCGGTAGTGCATCGAGAGGATTATTATATTGAGAGACGCAATTTTCAGGCGGGCCGATCGATCCTTCGGAAGTGCGTTGAGAGATTGAGAGATGCACTTTTGGAACAGGCCGATCGATCCTTCGGCAGTGTATAGAGAGATTGTCAGCCGCACTTTTGGGACGGGCCGATAGATCCTTCGGTAGTGCGTAGAGTGAATCAGAGATGCACTTTTGGGACGAGCCGATCTATCCTTCGGCAGTTCATAGAGAGGTTGAGAGGTGCACTTTTGGGATGGGCCGATCGATCCTTCGATAGTGCACGAGCGTGACTATCTTATGACTCCGGCTGGTTGTCTTACCCTTATGTGTGCATGACTGTTTGGTACTATTCTATTGGTATTGGCTTGACATGTATTTGGGAAAAAGGGAAGTGTACATTGTTGTTTATTCTCAGTGGTTACCTAGATTTCAGTACTTGATATGTACTCGTTGCTCATTGTCTTACATGTCTACTGTATTTCATCATATATTATCATATGTCGTATTGTCGGACCTTAGTAAGTGTCTAATTTTCCCCCTCGTCACTACCTCTCTGAGGTTAGGTAGGCGACTTACTGAGTACACATTGTTTTTGTACTCATGCTGCACTTGCTGTGCATTTTATTGCAGGTACTTTCATAGCAATGTGGAGGATTCGGAGACTTAGGCGAGCTGCATCTTTCGGAGGGGATCCACAGCTGACAGAGTTACCTTCATATTGTATCTGTCTCATTTTAAATTTCCTTGTCCAGTTGTACTTTGGATAGGCTTTGTAATATTTGTAAAATTCTTATAAATTGCTCATGTACTCGTGACACCGGGTTCTGGGGACGTGTTGGGATTTATTTCATGAAACTGAATTGATGTGCTGTCGTATTTAAGATTACTAAAATTTATTTATTTGATTATGAAATGCAAGAAAAGGTAACGATTTCGAAAATATTAAAACTAGAAAGTTATTTCAATTAATTAATGGTTTGGCTTGCCTGAACTCGTGTCCGGCGCCATCACGACCTTAGGGATTTTGGGTCGTGACAACGTGGTATCAGAGCGCTAAGTTCCCGTAGGTTTCACGAGTCATGAGCAAGTCTAGTAGAGTCTTGCGGATCAGTACTGAGACGTCTGTACTTATCTTCGAGGGGCTACAGGTCTGTTAGGAGTACTTCCCTTCTTGATTCTTCATCGTGCGAGTTGATTCCTTTGAGGCTTATGCCTATGTTCATTCCTACTCAATCTTACGCGTCGTGAAGTGCTTGCGATAGATCAGGAATTTGAGGAATGGGAATGGTGCTACGGATGTTATTAGAGATGCTTCGAGGTATAAATGGTCATGGTTGTTGTTATTGCCCTGTGAAAGGTTAATGTGTTGTTTCAGCTCAGTAGCTGTGTTTCTGGGAGCCTTAAGGCTGCACTCAGGTAGTGATGACGTATGCAATTGATTGTTGCGTGGTGTCGATATGATGTTAGAGCATTTTCCCGTTTGTTGGGGAAGATGAATGGTTGAATGGAGGTCTTCACAGAGTGTGATATTGAGATTTCAGTGTTTTAGTTTCGGCAGAGGAAAGGCATTTGGATTCTGTATGGTCTGGTTGGAATTGATAAAGTAGTAAGACTGGGTGTCTTAAAGTGAAATGGGATATGCACCTGTGACATGTAGTCGTCGTCATGGATCGAATGGAATGTATTAGGTTTGACGGTGTTATGTTTTCTTCGGTTGCGTGGGGTAAAAATATTGAGAGGAAGTATTGAGGAATGCGGTTGGAAAAGAATGATCCACGAATGAAGCAGGGTGTAGGATGGAGTAGAGCGTGCATTTCAGCATCGTTGGGAGGTGTCCGCGGGTGATTTCTACAGGTGAGTTGTCTCCTGGGGATAGGTTAGCAATGGCGGGGTTGGCAGGTTTTGTGAAGGGTCCTAGTGGCTAGTCGGTAGGAGATAGAATGTGTGAATGATGCTAGAGAATTCGAGTATTTAGGGAGTGCTAGCAAGAGAATTTGGAAGGTTTGGATGGATTGGCTGAGCTAGATCGTGTTATCAAAGGAGGAAGGATCTCAACAGGGTCTAGAGTTGTGTAAGGAGTAGCTTCGCGTTAATTGTAGGAGTTCCACCATCTGCAGTTGTGGGTTGTAGGATCGTCTTCGTATGGGATTGAGGATTGTCGGCATATTGGCATGTTATTTCAGCTGAGGAAAAATGAGTAAAATGGTAATTGTGCGTAGGATTTGATGAATATGTACAAAAGTTGGTCCTGTCAGGTCAGAGTTAGGCTTTGGAAGATTCAAATTTTGCTTAAGGCATGGGCGAGTTGTAATGGTAGTGACTCAGTCCCATATTTCATTGAAAAATGTGTTCCTGTGCTAGGAGAGCCTTGGGGGTCTATTGTATTCGGGGACAGTCAGAGTGGGTGACTCTCAATAGCGGTCCTAATGAGTTCAAATTTAAAGAATGCGGCAATTCAGGATTTCAGGTTGCAGTATAATCGCGAATCGAGTTTTTGTAGAGATATCTCTGAGAGGAATGAGGATAGGTTGAATGTTCTATGATATGTTTCAGTATACAAGATAATATTGGAGGAGTGAGAGAAATAGACTCCGGATTGAAGAAAAGAATTATCAGAAGGGTATGATACGGGTTGCGAGATTTGGGCAGCATAGTCTCCTGAATCAAGGTCACTCGGTATGAGTGAGGGTTGGGTTTGCTATAGGTTGAAGGAAGTTGTTATTGTTCCTGAGGCAATTAATGATGATTAAAATAAGATAGATTGATTAGCCATGGTTGAAATGGCACATTTACGATAGTGATTGGTTCCTTTGATGTGATTTGGTTATGCATGTGGTTTGTGCCAGTGTGTGCGGCTTGTTGGCCGTCGTAACAGATTTTATGTGGGAGCATTTGAACGCTATGGCTTGTCAGGTATAGGCGGACCCCAGAAGGGTTATGGTGGTATAGACTGCCACTTAAGGATTTGCATATTGGGCGATTGTGGGAATTCACTCGTGTGTTGAAGTGGTACTCCTGAATTTAGTTAAGTAAAAGGTTTCTATGTGATGAAGTGTTCACCATATTAGTGGTTCAGCAGATATGATGGAATTCTTGCGCTACCTCATGTTGGTATGCTAAGTGCGGGAAACAGTATGTAACTGGGAGTAAGAATCGAGATTTAGGTCTGATGCTTGTAAGGATGTCATGAGTTCGGAAGAGCAAGGAAAGTGATTTGAAAGTTCAGGGTAAGCTGGTGTTATCTTCAGTGTCACCTGAGAGTGATATTCGGTGAACGGGGCTTTGTACCCCGGTCATGGATTCTTGAGGTGTCTTGCGGCCTTAGTGTGGTTGGTCTTATGGAGGTGCAGACTTGTTGCCTTGTGTGGAAGGTCGTGGAAGAATGACCGCGAAAAGATTATATAAAGTGTGACATGTAATCACTTGATGGAATTCAGATTTGGACTGAGTATAAAGAAGTGCAATATAACTTAATTGAGAATTTATTCCTGGAGGGCGTTCGGTTCAGTTGATTATGGATTATGGGGTGTTAGTCCCGGTGGGATGGTTGTTCTCGTGTATTATGAGGGAAGATGGGATAATGTGGACCCAGGCAAAAGCTATTAGCTTAGTTGGTGCGAGCAAGGTGGCTCGATGTTTGTGGATGGATTTGGATATGATTATAGGCTCCGTATGAGCCAGGCATGTTCCTTTCAGTAGAACGCTTTTCATGGAGAGGTATTAGAACAGCGGTTGTTGTTCCGTCTTCGTCAAATTTATATGTTATTGTGGTTTGCCATACGAGTTGTGAAACGACTTGATAATTTCCTATATGTCTAGGTCCCGCGTGGTGGGGATGTTATGTGAGCAGGATAGCTCTTGAGATCTAGAGTATATATATATATATATATATATATATATATATATCGCACCTCAGTTGTGCTTGAGTTATGTAGCCTACAGATTTATCAGTCTCCTCAGGGTGGTACTATGCACTTAACATGCATATGATTGATATTCAGTAAATTTTAATAGTGGGCAAATCAGCTCTGTATATATATTTCCTTACGTGAGTTTTTTGTTAATTAGATCGGGTGGCACGCCGCTACGGTGATGTTATTTGGGATCGGGTGGCACGCCGCCACGGATATGTTATTTGGATCGGGTTGCGTGCCGCAACAGTGTGATGATGAGTAAGATTCCTATCTTTATTTTCTTATGTTTTAATTCCTATTTTCTGGTGAGAACTCATATTAATTGCGTGAGCTGAGTAGTTCCGTCATGAGTCATTTTTTATTATCATGTTCGAGTTATGATCTACTGAGCAATGTGGTATCATGTGAGGATGTTGGTCATGATGGGATGGTTTGTTGTCTGAGCAGTTCGTACTAGGTGAGACGAGATTATCGGATCTGGGATCAGTGCGATGAGGTATTGAAGGATTTGTTAACTCTGCAGTTGAGTATGAATTTCTGCACATTTCCTCTGTTGTGGTGGTGTCATCAGCATTATAGCAGGGTGTATGTATATTTGTTATGAGGTGCATCAGGTTCATGGACCTCGGCTATTAAGGTTTAGGGAGCATCATTGTGGTCAGATGATGAGTTGTGCAGTGCATGGTGCCCATTCAGCAAAGGTATGCAGTTATGATCGGGTATATTGTGTGGTAGTCGATACGGTGTTTATATGTTAAAACTAGGCCTGACATAGAAATTTCAGATGTTTGAATAAATTCTGAGCTCATTATATGGATAAAGAAGCAATCTCCATATTTGATCAAGCTATTGTGCTTGACTGGGTTGTGCTAGCACGGGTTGGTTCCCGGGGTGTTAAAAAGTGATTTCAGATAACTCCAGAGCAGTTCTTAGCACGTTCGAGGATGAACGCCAGTTTAAGTGGGGGAGAATGTAACGACCCGATCGGTCGTTTTGAGCTCTAGCGCATCGTTCAGCGGTTTGAGGCTGTGAGCAGCTTCGTTTCAAGTATTATGACCCGTGGGCGTGGTCGGAATTGAATTTCAGGAAGTTTAGAGTTGGTTTAAAAAGAAAATTCTCATTTTAGAAACCTTAAGTTGCTGAAATGAACTAGATTAGAATTTTGAGTAAACGATCTCCGAATCATGATTTGAAGGTTCCAGCAGGTTCGTATGATGATTTCGGACTTCGCTGTATGTCCGGATCGGATTTTGGATAACCTGGGAGCGTTTCAACGTATATTGTGGAAGTTAGCATTTTAGACGGATTTCATGAATTTGGGCTTGAAGTGCATATCAGTGAGGTTGATGTCCGTTTGGGATTCCGAGTCTGAGAATAGGTCCGTATAGTAATTCTGGAGTTGGGATCGCGATAGAAGTGAATTCGGATGTCCGGAGGTCATTTTGGACTCATTTGGCTAAAGATAGAAATTTGAAGGTTTTTGAGAAATCCGGTCGAAAGTGGAAGTTTTTTATATCGAGGTTGGAATGCAATTCCGGAAGTTGGAGCAGGTCCGTATGTTGAATATGACTCGTGCACAATAGTTTAGGTCAATCAGACGTGATTTGATAGGTTTCGGCATCGCATGTAGAAGTTTGAAATTCTAAGTTCTTAAAGAATTGGATTTTAGTGTGATTCGTGATTTCGGCGTTGTTTGATGTCATTTGAGGGATCGAGCAAGTCCGTGTCATGTTTTGGGGCAGGTTGGTATAATTGGACGGGGTCTCGGGGGCCTCGGGTGGATTCCGGGTGTTTAAACGGATCAAAGTTGAAGTTGGAAGAAGGGTTGAACTGTTTTCATCTGGTGCAACCACACCTGCGAGGCCTTGACCGCAGGTTCGGAGCCACAGGTGAGCCTTGGGAGTCGCAGGTGCGAGTGTGGGCTTGGCTTAACTGGGAACCGCATATGCGATAGAAATTCCGCACCTACGAAGCCGCAGGTGCGGGCAGTGGGGGCGCAGGTGTGATTTTGCTGAAATTGAGGGAAACCACAGGTGTGGTGGATTTTGTCGCACATGCGAGATCGCAGGTGCGGAGGAAGGATAGCAGGTGCGGAAATGGGCAGAATGTTTTATAGATCAAGTTGAGCCATTTCTCTCTCATTTTTCTTCGGGCTGAGACAATTTTTGGAGAGCTTTTCAAGGGGGATTTCACCAAGCATCAAGAGGTAAGTTATTCTACTTGTTTCTAAGGTTAAATACAAGATCTTGCATGGATTTTTGAGCATGAAATTTGGTAGGAAACATGGGAAACTTTGAAGAAACCTAAAATATGGAAAATTTGGATTTTTAATCATGAATGAGCATGAATATTTGAGTAATTATATAATTGTGTTAGTAAGGCTGTGGGTAGAAGTTATCTTCGAGAATTTCGAATTTCCAGGCACGTGGGCTCGAGAGCATTTTTGGTCATTTTTCCGAGTGGGGTTGGGAAAGTATATAATCTGAATTTGTTGTGAGTATTAGGATGAATTTTCATTGCTTTGTCAAATATGTCGTAGTTTTGGAGCGTGGTGCGTCCGTTGGGTCATCAGAAGGGATTGGAAGCCGGTGTTGGAATTTTGGAGCGAGGTAAGTCTCCTTACTAACATCATGAGGGAGAATCATCCCACTAGGTGAATTAATTTAATACATGCTATTATCTTCGGGGTCTACGTACACACGAGGTGACGGGAGTCCGTACGTAGCTACTACTATGCCATGTCCGGGTAGCATAGGACCCACTAGCGTGCTTTATGTGTGTACTTGTAACCCTGCCTGTAATATTAAACTGCTAATATGACCAAAAACGTAGTTGAATTTTTAAAAAGAAAACTAGAGTTCATATTGTTAACCTTCTAAAAGAAAATTATTTCCGCTGTGAATATATGTGTACCTGGACTGGATTGTATCATGGAGTACTACTAAACTGGACAAATGAGTTTCAAAAACAAAGGTTTTAAAACCTATATTTCCTGTTTCTTTTAATAAAGACTTCACCATTTTCCTGAGAAAATTGATTTTCTTGATAACATACGAATTTATATGTGGATATGTGTAACTTTGGGTGCCTGAGTCGCTTGAGTGATTCGCGAGCAGGCTAGCCGTATTATATTGAGAGGTGCACTTTTGGGACGGGCTGGTTGATCCCTTGACAGTGCATAGAGATGATTATTATATTGAGAGACGCACTTTTGGGACGTGCCGATCGATCCTTCGGCAGTTCATAGAGAGATTGAGAGCCGCACTTTTGGGATGGATCGATCAATCCTTCGGAAATGAATAAAGTGATTGAGAGATGCACTTTTGGGACGGGCCGATCGATCCTTCAGCAATGCATAGAGAGGTTGAGAGGTGCACTTTTGGGACGGGCCGATCGATCCTTCGGCAGTGCACGAGCGTGACCATCTTATGACACCGACCGATTGTCTTACCCTTGTGTGGGGATGTCTGTTTGGAACTATTCTATTGTTATTAGCTTGACATGTATTTGGGAAAAAGGAAAGTGTACATTGTTGTTTATTCTCAGTGGTTACCTGGATTTCTGATCTTTATATGTACTCGTTGCTCACTGTCTTACGTGTCTATTGTATTTCATCATATTCTGTCATATGTCGTATTGTTGGACCTTAGTAAGAGTCTAATTTTCCCCCTCGTCACTACCTCTCTGAGGTTAGGCGGGCGACTTACTGAGTACATGTTGTTTTTTACTCATGTTGCACTTGCTATGCATTTTATTGCACATGTACTTTCATAGCAATGTGGAGGATTCGGAGACTTAGGCGAGCTGCATCTTCCAGAGGTGATCCGCAGCTGACAGAGTCACCTTCATACTGTATCTATCTCATTTTAAATTTCCTTGTCCAGTTGCATTTTTGGACAGACTTTGTAATATTTGTAAAATTCTAAGAAATTGCTCATGTACTTGTGACACCGGGTTCTGGGGACGTGTTGGGATTTATTTCATTAAACAGGATTGATGTGCTATCGTATTTAAGTTTAGTAAAATTTATTTATTTGATTATGAAATGCAAGAAAATGTAACGATTTCGAAAATGTTAAAACTGGAAAGTTATTTCAATTAATTAATCGTTTGGCTTGCCTGACCTCGTGTCCGGTGCCATCACGACCTTAGGGATTTTGGGTCTTGACACTTTAAGCAATCACTCAACTTTTGTTTTTCATACTTGACCTACTAGTAATTCAGCCACCGTGAGACTCCTTCTGCCTTGTCCTTCCTAATCCTTCACCACCTTAAATACTGCCTCAAATCATAACCCAACCCTGCAGCACCTGATCTGACCAATTACCACCAACTCTAAGCCTCCTTGAAGATCATGTTTCTCAAGCCATCAATGTTAGAAACACCGATTTGATCTCGAAACCGCTCCATATCTCTATCTTCGACAACTCCTTCTTAGGCACCATTTCGCATCGCATCATAAAGGAGGTCATAACACCAGTGAATCATAAAACTTCAAATGAGGACAGTGACACCACATCATAGATTAAAATTCCACCACGTTCGAAACTACCCAGTGTCGTTACTCCATAAACCCAAATCTGAACATTCATAGTCTGATTGCCTTTCCATTGTTGGAAATAAACGTTGAACCTCTAAATCATGTGCTCAAAAATTCTACTTTCAAGTCATTCACTGTCGCGATCCATAAATAAGCACCCTACCATTACACCAACAATGTGCGATAGCAACACACGAATCATAATAACAATTGGTGCCCAACTTCTAAACCATAGGCAATAGTGATACAAAGATGAAACGACAGAACATCCTTCTGCAAGGCGACGAAAATAGCCCAATCAAATACGCAGGGAGAAACATCCTGCACCACGTGCAATTCCTCGATTCCCAATTGATAACAAGTGCTTCATGTCACATAAGATTGAGTTGGAAGGAAATAAAGGCATAAGCCTCAAAGGAATCAGATCGCACGATAAGGAATCAAGAAGGGAAGTGTTGCTAACAGTTCTATAGCTTCTCGAAGATAAGTAGAGACGTCTCCGTACTGATCCGGAAGACTCTACTAGACTTGGTCATGACTCGTGAGACCTAAGTGAACCTAATGCTCTGATACCATGTTGTTACGACCCAAAAATCCATTAAAGGTCGTGATGGTGTCGGACACCTGTGTCAGGCAAGCCAACAATAAATACTTAATTTGAATCTCATTTCTTAAATATTTTTAAAATCATATTTCCTTCAATTAAATAGTAAAGGGTGGAATTAATTACAGAGTAAATAATAATATTTTTTCCAATTTCACTACAAAACAACACATAGTCACCCAAATATCTGGTGTCACAAGTGCATGAGCATCAACTAGGAATGTAAAATAAAATACAATATCTTTCCGGAATCCAAATTTGACAGGAAAAAATATAAATACTTTGAAGGAGACTGCTGGCTGTGGGCTAACATATAGAATGTAGCTCACTAAAGTCCTCGCGTGTATACATGCCTTTGATCTAACAAGGCCTCCAGACATATATGTACCTGCACAAAAATGTGCAGCAAGTCTAGTATGAGTATGTAAATCCTCGTGTACCCAGTAAGTATCTAGCCTAACATCGGAGGAGTAGTGAAGAGGGGTCGTCATCAAGACTCACTCGTGGTCCAATAATATCAGGTACAGTAATCAGGTAAATAAATACAAGGAATAGTAAATAAATGAAATAGACAAGTATAAAACATATGGTACAAATTCTCCTCTTTACGAGGAACTCAAGCTCTCCATTAGAAATTCCCTCCTTAATCGGAGCCTATACATAAATATAGCAGTTTTCATCAAATAGATTGTCATATTTCAAATTTGGAAACACTTACAGATACACTAACTTCTTGCCAAATATTATGCACGATTCCAAAAGGATGTGATATAGGAAATACCGAGGCGTACGACCCGATCTAACATAAATATTTAATATGTGCACCGCCGAGGGTCGAACGGAACGAACCATATATGCGTCTATTAACCTGTCGAGGTGAACGGTCCACTCTCATGAGAGTATGGTACATAAATCCTGCCTAGGTGACCTGATCCCATAAGAGTGTGATACATAAATTTTGCCGAGTGAACGGCCCGATCCTATTAGGATAAGAGGCTTTGACGGGTCCTTGGTCCCACTTACGAAAAAACGTGTGAGTTGTATTTTCTTTAACAAAAAACATTTTTATGAAACATATATATCACGAAAACATGTCGTAAGAGGAGTGGAATTATTTGATGACTAGTCATGAACTCGTGAAGTCTCTACAATAGCAAGTCTAATCTCAAGTAGAAATGTAAAACATAGGAATTTAATAAGCGAGATACTGGTCAAATAGTACATCTGTAGCATGATGTGAACCTAAGCCTACCCGAACAGTAACATGAATGTAGCTACGTACGGGCTCTCATCACTGCACGCGAACGTAGTCCCCATAACTAGTAGTACACATCAACATACAACACCAAGGGGTAATTTTCCCCACAAAGAGTTAGACAAGAGACTTACCTCGCTCCCAAGTTCTATAAATGGCTCCAACGCAACTCTAACACCTCAATCAATGTCCGTCGCTCCAAAACTAGTCAAAAAATGTGCACACCAATAAAAATATACTCTAATACTTGTAATAAATCAATTGATAACAATTCTCAACTCCGCTCGAAAAGTCAATAAAGTCTACCCTCGGGCCCACGTGCTCCGATTCAAAATTTTTTTGAAAATAAATATTATCTATAACACATATGGTCTACATCCAGAAAATCATCAAATTTCATCCATGAATCGACCCTCAAATCAATGATTTACCATTTCTCAACTCTGGGGCTCAAAATCACAATTTTTACATTCCAAACACGGATAAAAATAATAACCAACGTAAATAATTATGGAAAAATATCAAAATAAAGGTCAGATATTTAGCCCCTTGTTCAGATGAGAACAACACCGTAAAAATTACCTCAAACGGAGTTCTAGAACTCAAGATATGCCCAAAATTCTAAAATTCTCAATTTAAAACACTATCTAGGCGATTTTCTTCTTCGCGTTCACGGGAAAATCATCGCGTTCGCGAAGAGAAATTCATCGCATTGAACGTCAACCTAAATATTCTTCTTCACGTTGGCGGGACCTTCCTCGCGTTCGCGAAGAAGAAAGTCCTCACCAGAAACCAGCAATCTTTCCTGACACAGAAATGGGCATAACGCTCTTATACAGCATCAGAATTCGACGATTCTTGTTGCTATGACTTCGTAATTACAATACGGATATAATGGTTCAATCTAAACACAAATCAAGGGTCGTTTTCTCAAAATGGTATCCCAAATAAACAACGTGGAAATATCAAATAGGAGAACGATACAACCCACACACATCTGAAACACACCCAAGGTTCCCGGGACCCCGTCCAATGACACCGACTCACTACATAACATAAAATGGACATGCTCGAGGCCTCAAATTATACAAAATATCATCTACACTATGAATTGTTTATCGATTCAAGCCTAATGAACTATGGAACTTCTAACTCCCACATCTGATGCCGAAACATATCAAATCATAATCGATTGACCTCAAATTTTGCACTCAAGTCACATTTTACATTATGGACCTACTCCAACTTCTGAAATAAGAATCCGACCCTGATATCAAAAAGTCACTGCCAGTCAAACTTCCAAAAGCCTCCAAGTTCCAACTTTCGCCAAATGACCTCAAAATGACCTACGGACCTACATGCACGGACGCTCCTAAGACTAGAATCACCATACAGAATTATTCTCATGCTCAAAAATCCAAACGGACATCAATAATATTAAAATACACTTCAACCCAAATTTATGAAATTCTTCCAAAATGCCAACATTCCACAATTGGCGCCGAAACTCTCTCGAGTCATCCAAAACCCGATCTGGACATACTCCCAAGTCGAAATCATCATACGAACCTGTTGGAATCTTCAAATCCCGATTCTAAGATCGTTTACTCAAAAGTCAAACTTTAGTCAATTCCTCCAATTTAGAGCTTTCGAAATTAGAATTTTCTTTCCAAATAACCTTTGAACTTCCCGAAATTCAATTTCGATCACATGTACAAGTCATAATACCTGAAATGAAGTTACTCAAGGCCTCAAACCGCCGAAAGATGTGCTAGAGATCAAAACGACTGGTCGGATCGTTACAACCATGGTGGAGAGCGGAGGGACATTTTTGTATCAATTTTGTAACGTCATGAGTAATGTTGAACTAATAGTATAATGGAGGGTATATTTAATCCTCTTCTCACAGTAGAGGGTATTTTTGACCATTTTCCGATTAATTTAGGATTGGCTACTGAAGAATCTTAGGGAATAAGTATTGTTTTGGGATTAAAAACCCATTCAAGATAATGAGAATCCCTTTCGGTGATATTTCTATATGTTTGATTAAATATTCATGTTCTTTGAAAGCTGAGAATTTCCATTTAAATTCAATTGAAGTTTTCTTAGGTTACTGCCGAATCATTTTTGTCCAACGTTTAAACCCACTATGAAAGGGGTTTAAGTTAATTTTGACATGAGTTATTTAATTCATTTAGAATAGACTCGTTATTATTTTACTTGGCTATTAAGAAATATGTTTAGAATATGTTAAAATCATCGGGAAATAAAGTTAATAAACCCATTTGTTATATGTTTATTTTATGTATGTGATTATGTTATATAGTTTATTAGTCACCAAAGTGATAAAACTAGAATGTTTAAAACATATACACACATAATATTTATATTTTATGTATATACTAATGTTCATATAATTTTTTAGTCGCCAAAGTGATTGAACTAGATTGTTTAAAGTACTCACATGCATAAGATTTTATGATATTTATTTTATAAGTGCACTTATATTAATATAGTTTGTTAGTCGCCAAAGTGGTCAAACTAGAATGTTTATGGAAAAATATGCATACAAAAAATTGTGGTTTATCCAATAAACTAATGAAATGTCCATTATTAAAAACAAACGAATAAATTAATTTTCACTATAGCTAAATTTAAGAATTTACCCAAAGGTGGATCAATTATTCTATGAATAGTCAATATGATGAGGTAAATTAATATTCTTTAGTCAAATATGTATTGTCTATCCAAGATATCATATATGTGTGATTAAGAGTATTTAATTGCCTATTAAAGAATAAATAACACTTAAATTATGATAGTGTGTCGTAGTATTTACCCAGTGCTTTTGTTGTTTTACTGAATCCATATTGATTTTTGAGCATGTATTATCTATTTTACAGCTATTCCTCTTCATTAGCATGCTTCATCTGTTATTGTGTTCAATAGATTGAACTTATCTTACTGGCATTAACAAGTCCAGTTCCACTTAGATGCGAAGAATCTTGACTTTACTCGGCTAAATGATATGCTTGTTGCCATTACTGATACGAGTTGTCCAGATGAGAAGTCTTTCCATAAATCATGTGAATGCTCTAACAGGATGAGCCTTATGTCTATGAAATGACTATAGCCAATAATATTAAGAGTACTATTCTATAAACAGAAATTGCTACAGAATACCAGAAGTTTGTTGAAGAACGTTTTCGCTTTGCAAATAAGTTTCTCATTGGTACATTAATCACAAACATGATGTTTGATGGGCCGCGTAGTATGCAAAATCATATCGTTGAGATGACTAACATTGCAACAAGATTTTAGACATTGTGACTAAAGTGGATGACTCCTTCTTGGCTCAGTGTCACGACCCGATTTACCCTCCGAAGGTATCGTGATGGCACCTAGTCTCTACGACTAGGTAAGCCTGGTATTAAGGGAAAAATTGAAATAAAACACAAGAAATAAAGGGGTAAGGGCAATGATATAATATAACATACTGGCCACTCGTCTCATACAAAAAAAAAAACTTTCCCAATGATCCGGAATGTCACAAAAAGTCACAAGCTTCGAACACTACTGTAGCTCTAAGCAAGTCTGAAAAATACATAGGAACAACTTTAAACGATAAAATAGAAGGGGACTCAGAGGAATTTGCGGACGCAGCAGAATTACCTTGCAGTCTCCTAGAATCAGCAGAAACAGCTAACCACGAAGCTAATAGCTCGTACCTGGATCTTCACACGAAAATATGTGCTGGAAAGAGACATGAGTACACCATATTTGGTACCCAGTAAGTGCCAAGCCTAACCCCAGTCAAGTAGTGACGAGGTCAGGTTAAGGCTTTACTGGATTTCTATATAAATCAATTTAAAAGCAGTACAAAAGATAAGTAATGTCTACAGTAAGCAATTTAAGAAAATAAAATAATGTTTTACAGCAAAGAGAGTCCTCGACTCAACATAATGTATCATAAAGTGGAATCTCCCGGGATACCGTCCCGTAGTTCCAAATAATTATGCAGTACAAGGGGATCTCCCGGAATACATCGGTAGTCCCAAAAAAATATGCATTACAGGGGGATCTCCCGGAATACGTCCGTAGTCCCAAAGTAAATATGCAGTTTAGGGGGATCTTCCAGAATGCGTCCGTAGTCCCAAAATAAATGTGCAGTACAGGGGGATCTCCAGGAATACGTCCGTAGTCCCAATTTAAATATGCTATGCAGGATGAATGACAAGCATAACATCGAATTTACACAGTTTATAATAATCATAGATAAGAAATATAAGGGCTTAACTAAGCATGGCACACAGAAGATCAAGTAGGCATTTAAACACGAAGCATGCTTTCCTAATCTAAGCTAAACAATATATCATATTAGAGCAAGTTCATAGAAGAGAAATAATTTATGTTTTAGGAAGGGAAAAAATGAGATTTTTTGAAATAACGGACCGTGTACGTACTCGTCACCTCACGTACACGGCGCCCACACAATAATTAGTATCAAATATACTAAGGGGGAAGTCCCCAACACAAGGTTAGGCAAGCCACTTACCTCAACCACTCAAATCAACTTGGAACCACGTTCTTGCCATGAGAATCTATTCAAATAAATTAAATAATCTAAATATAGCTATAAGCAACCAATTCAACAAGAAATTCGACGCTAAGACGCGAAATTAGGAAAACCTCCCAAAAAGTACCCTAGGCTCACGTCTCAAAATCGGGTAAAATTTATAAATTATGAACACCCGATCATTCATAAGAACACTCGAACAAAAATCATTGAAATCCGACTTCAAAATCTCACTCAAATCTCGGATTTTAAATTAGGGAACTTTTACTCCCATTTCCAAACTTTTACTCTCAAATTCCTTGATTAGATTGAAGAACTTACTATAGATTGATGAAATAAAAGCGAAATAGGATTAGGAATCGTTACCTACTGATCTCTGCTTCCAAATCCACCCAAAATCGCCTATTCTCGTGCTCCCAATCGATTTTAGAAGTTATGAACCTCGAATTATCTATTTTTGACTAGCGATTTCCTCTTCTACGGTCAATTGGGCGAACCTGCGACCCCGCACCTGCGGAGAAGGCATCACAGGTGCGAAAGTCACTTAATTAGCTGAGGCCGCATCTGCGGTCCCAGATGCACAGGTCCAAATCCGCTTCTGCGGTTAGCTCAGCCACTTACGCAGGGCCGTACTTGCGGACCAACTTCCACAGGTGTGAAGAAACACCAGAACAGCCCATATCAGATTTTCGTAAATCCCATTTTCTTCTTGTTGAGCATCTGAATGACACCAAAGGCCCCCGGGACCTCAACCAAAACCACCAACCAGTCCCATAACCTCATTCGAACTTAGTCGAGCCTTCAAATCACATCACATAACATCAAAAATAAGGATTACACATAATTTCAAGCCTAAGGACTTAGCATTCTTTCCAAATCTACAAATGATGCCGAAACACGTAAAAACTAGTCCGAATGACCTCAAATTTGACACACAGGTCACAAATGACACCATGAATTTACAGCCACTCCTAGAATTCCATTTCGAGTCCGATATCAAAATTTCACCTATCGGTCGAGATCGCCAAAAATCTATATTTCGCCAATTCAAGCCTAAATCTACTACTGACCTCAAAAACTCATTCTGGACGCGCTCTGTCACGACCTAAACTGGAGGATCATGACTAGAACTCGGGCCATACTTGCCGAGCACCAACGTATAATTTATCTAACCTTCTTTATTATTTTTAAGTGCCGACGATATCTATGTAAATGGTAGATACGGATGATGAACAATAAACAATGAAAGATAATGGCATGAACCTACATCACATGGGATGACAAGACTACTAAGAAACTACATATAAGGTACGAGCTACAACACTGCCATGAAAGACTATACAATAAAAATTAGCCCACAAGGCATACCAACTATACATGAGTCGACACCTGTCTATGAGCCTCTAAAGAAGCATAAATGATACAACATTTCCGGAATAGGACCCCGCGATACTCATACTATTTATGAAAAAAATGCATACCAAGACCACAACAAGTCTGGAGAAGGGATCTTGCCAATAACTGCTGAACTGGGAATCCTACTGTGGTGGGGGAGTTGTGTCTACCAGTCTATCAGGAACTGCAACACAACATGCAACGTCCACAAATAAAAAGGACGTCAGTACGAATAAAGTACTGAGTATGTAAGGCAGGAAAGCAT
>ML411097.1:805-51013 GCA_005239525.1 Nicotiana knightiana | reverse complement strand
TGAGAAGAGCAAGAGTTTTTCCTCCAATATTGTTCTTTGTCTTCCGCATCAAATCTTTCAGATTCATTCAGCTCCAAAGGTTCTCCATGTTTTGCTAACAGATGTGCTACGCGGTTATGCTCCCTGTAAGTATGCATTATACGTGGGTTACCAGTCGTTGGAGAAAAAACCTGTATTAAAAAAAAAGGGATGAGTAGTGCATGTTGTGGTTTTGTAAGAGAGATATTACCTTTGTGAAGTCGACATTGACTTCCAGTGGTGTTAAATTTCGGCGCAAAGTAATGCAATCCTTCAAGTAATGCACAGATTTCCATGTGGGTGGAGTTTTCTGTTGGCTTGCTTCCAGTAAATCCTACTATCCAATTACCTGTGGAGTTGCGAACCACCCCACCCAATCCATTCCTAGGTGGTGTCCCCTGTGAAGCTCCATCTGTGTTTATTTATAGTAGCCTCCATGTGGTGGATGCCATTTGACATATATAGATCGTGTTGGTGCTTTTGTGATCTCCTTTTGAATAATAGTAGTATTCTGCTGCTTGTGAAATTCTTTTGTAAGGATTTGGAGTTTCTGGTCTATTCTCAAAAATATTTTTATTGGAGCAATTCCATATATGCCATAGGCAATATGAAAATAGAAGATGAGGTGGTAGGTTGTATGGCATTGGGTGTGCAAGATGGAGTAGAGTTTTGATGTTAGTGAGAGAAGATTCATCATTTGATCCCAATATTTGAGTGATGCGAGTGAGGCCGATGTATTGCCGTAGTTGTTGTGTATTATGACAAGACAAGAGCAAGTGACTAAGAGTTTCATCCTCTAGGTGACAAATTGGGCAGAGTTTTGACGTAATGATGTGCAATTTGTAGAGATAAGTGTTCCTTCGTAGGAGATTGTGGCCAATTACCCAAAGAAAGTATTTATATTTTGGGGGAAGATTGAAGGCCCATATCTACTTGAAATTATTATTGATTTGCGTATTTTGGATATTGTAGTAGAGGGATTTCACTTTAAATTTTTCATTTGGTGTTAGGCTCCAGATAACTTTGTCATAGGCATGAGGATTATGTAGGAACGGTATATAGATTTTACGCAGATGGGTGACCATAGATTCGGTAGCTTAAATGGGGAAGTATTAATATTTATAATGTGTTGAGATAATGATGGCTAACCGTTGAGCTTAACTCATGTCGTGGTAATGGACCTTCGATAGGTTTCTAAGTATAATATTTGGCCCAATCTATGAATCCGTCCAGAAGCTAATATTTTGTCAATGTGCCAAACTATTCCTTTTTGGCAAAATTGCCATCCAAGTTTGATAACCTTCCATATTGGAAATCTGGGATTTGCGAGAGTGAATAGTGTATTTGTTAAGAAGTATGGATGGCCAAAGTGATGAAGGGGATTTGAACAGTCTCCATACTAAGGCTCCCAAAGAGATTTTGGATCCCCAATCCCCCTTGGGCTTTTGTGTTTTGTACGGTACTCCATATTAAGTAGATGAATTTTTTCTGTTTTGAGTAGTACCCCACAAAAAATTTCTTTTGTAACCCTTTGTCAAAGAGATGATATGTTTAGGGATTTTAATTAATTGCATCACGTGGTTTGGAAGCATATTTATTGTAGATTGTATTAGAGTAGTTCGTCGGCCACAGTAAGCATATTAATTTTCCATCCAGATAATTTTTCTTTAAAGTTATCCAGTATGAATTGGAGTCGGCTTTTGTTGAATCCTAAATATTTTTCAAAAGTTGTACCTTCTTTCATGCTAAAGGAGGTTAGGACAAAATGTTTATTAGACTCAGATGTATTTTTTGAATTTTTTTTTTTAACTTGTTGTAATTGATGTTTTGCCTCGAGTTTTGAGTAAATTTTGTAAGAATATCAATTATTGTATGAATACTCTTTGTGGTTAGTCGAGAAATTAGGATGATATCATCTGCGAAGAGTAGGTGTAATAGTGAGGATCCCTAGGCGATAATTGAATGGGATTCCATTGGATATAGCCAATTGCCGTGTGAATTTGACGAGAAAGTCGCTCCAGGTACAATATAAAAATGTAAGGTGATAAAGGATCATCTTGACGAATTCTTTTTGTAGGTTGAAAGAAAAGGGTAGTTTCCTCATTTAAAAGGATTGAAATTGATGAGGTAGTCATGCAAGACATAATTAGTTTGATTAATTTGGTAGGGAAATAAAAATAATGCAATATTACTTTTATGAATGCTCATTCCATATCAAAGGCTTTTTTCAAATCTAACTTTAGGAGTATGTGAGCTTGGGTATTGAATACTTCACGGCAGAAGGAAGTAACAGAAGTAGAGATTTGCGGCCAATACTTTTTAGAAAATGTATGTGTTGTGGAAATTCTTTTTTATAATAAGATTCCATTAATTCATTAATAAGATGTTGTTCGAATAGTCAAATCCCGCCCAAATCTTTTAGAGTTGTGATACAATTCCGTCTTCGTCTCTGGAGAGTCGTTATATAGATTTTTTTTGTATTTGCATCTCCCTCTTGTAACCAACTTACCCAAGATTTAAGCTTCCTGAAATCTTCTTCGAGCTTTAATGTTTCATCGTATTGATTGATGATGTCTACTTATAGGTATTGTAGGAATGTGCTTGTTGAGTAGCTAGGCGATGCTTGAAGACCTATTATTCGATCCAACATTATTTATTTATTTTTAAAAATATTGCCAAATGAAGGCTTGTTCCATTCATGGACATCTTCAGTGAAATCATCAATGGCATCAATAATATGCTTATTAGGAGTCCAATTGTTAGATACTAAGGTAGTAAAATGAGGGTATGATGTTCATATGGTTTCAAAACGAAATATTGTTTATCTACTAATTTTTTTTTGTAAATTAAGTAATAGGGGCATGATTGGAGTGGGTTCTCGGAAGATGATGGACGTAGGCTTCAGGAAACATACTAAGCTATTCATAATTTCCTACAGACATATCTAGTCGTTCAAGAATTCTATTATAAAAATTTCGTTTATTTGTCCACGTGTATCTACTCCCTTTGTAACCTAGGTCAATTAAGTTATGATAATTAAGACAACGGATAAATTTATCACACCTTGTATTGTTAAGAGGACTGTCACCAAATTTTTAAGTGGCTCTAACTACTTTATTAAAGTCGCCTCCTACTAACTAGGGGCCTATATAGAGCGGGTTGATTCGGATTTTTAATTACCAAATCAACCAATTATATCAGGTTATTAAATTTAAATACCAAACCAAACCAAAAGTTAGATTTTTTAATCTCATTTTTTTCGAGTTTTCGGGTTTTTTTAATTTTTTTCATAAAGTCTTCATAGCACAAAATATAAAATTTGTGCTCAAATATTTCATTAATCTTAATAAGACAGAACTATATAAGGAATTTTCCAATAATAAAACATAAATATGAGATGAGACATGATGTAATAAAATATTTAATAATAAAGATAATAAAATCGCATAAAATAAATATTATTAATAAGCCATAATGAAAACAAATATAATTTAAAATTACGACTAATAAGTACTATTATTTACATGACTAACCACTAAAATAAAAATAGGTTATACATTTTAACTAAACCATGAAAAAACTAAAACTATAGATATCCAACATTATTTCCATTCATAGTACAATTAAATTGAATATCTTTTATTAGCATTAATATTGATTTGATTTTGGTTTAGGATTTATTTGAGTTATTAACATTTATGGACTATAAAACTTATCGGAGAATCCAAAAATTATAAGCTCAGGCATGAAATTATACGTTAAAAGATAAAACTATGAAAAAACTTAAGAAATATTTATAAAATACACTACATTAAATATTTTTATGTTAAATATATTTAATACTTCTATACATATAATGCCGGGTTGGTTTGGTTCCAGTTAGACTTTTTTTAGTTAAAACCAAACCAAATCAAATATTGTCGGGTTTTTTTCAAAACCAAACCATAATCGGATTATTTTTCTCGATTTGACTCAGATTATCGGGTTGGCGTGGATTTTTGGTTTCATTTTGTACACCCCTACTACTAACCAACGCATATGCATAGTGTCATGTACGATTTTTAAGTTTTCCCAAAGAGTTGTGCGTGCAAGGAGGTCATTTTTTGCATAAATAGCTGGGAAAAAAAATCAACTATTGGGAATTGGTGGTATCTGATGTTACGATCCAAAATTCATTAAAGGTCGTGATGGCATCTAACACCGCTTTCATGCAAGCCAACAATAATTAATTTACTTAATTAATCCTTTTAGCATTTTGAGATAATAATTTCCTTCAATTAAATGGTATGAGATAGAATTTACAGAGTAAATGGTAATATTTTCACAACTACAATACTGAAAAACCCATAATCACCCCCAAAATTCGGTGTCACAAGTGCATGAGCATTAACTAAGAAATATATTAAAAATACAATCTGTCTGGAATACAATTAGACAGGAGAGGGTAATAACTCTGATGGAGACTCTGTGTGCTGCGAATTCGCAACATAGGATGCATCTCACCTAAGTCCCCGCAATAACTGCGCCTCTGCCCCCACAAAGCCACTAAACATATATGTATCTGCACAAAAATATGCAGCAAGTGTAGTATGAGTACGTAAATCAACGCGTACCCAGTAAATATCCGGTCTAACCTCGAAGAAGTAGTGACGAGGGGTCGACTCCGACACTTACTATGGGTTAACAATAAAATATCGATATTATAATTAAGCATGTATTTTATAGGATGACTGTAAACTCAATAACATGAAGTAAGTGAACAATTCTTTTGTTAATAGGAAATTTCCAAAGTTATTTTTGTCATTTAGTACTATGTATCTCAAGGCCAATGAAGCAATACCAATTATTATTAATTCCAAAGATTTATGATGCGCAAGCAATGCTGATGTCGTACAGTTTGATCCAACATATATATTTAAACTGTGCACTGCCGAGGGTCGATCGACATGAACCATAGATGCATCTATCTGCTACCGGGGCATTCGGCCCGCTCCACAAAAGAGAAAATACAATCAAATCAACCAATTTAAGATTTATTAAGGGGCAATTATTCAAGGAAATACCAATTCTCATTAATGGTCAAGAAAATGAAGTTTAATCTTTTACAATTCATTTATCTAGTTTCAATATGATTTGAGCAATTAATTTAGCAAGTAGGGTGCAAATATCGCGAGTATAACATGGTTTGGGTCCTAGACTACCTGGACATAAGCATAATAGTAACTACGTACGGACACTCGTCACTTCGTGCGTACGTAGACCTCCACAAATAGGAGCACATAATAAATTAATTCACTTATAAGGTTAATTCCCTCTTACAAAGTTAGAAAGGAGACTTACCTCGCTCCGAAATTTTCATAACCGGCTCCGAAGCCTTTCCAACAACTCAAACTGATGCCCATCGCTCCAAAACTAGTCAATAAATATAAAAATTCATAAATATATACTCTAATACTCATTATAATCCAATTTACAATAATTTTCAACTCCGCTCGAAAAGTCGATAAAACTCACCCTCAGAACCACGTGTCCGGATTCTGAAAATTTTCGAAGATAAACATTACCCATAACCCCATGAACTTGAATATATAATTTATTTCCAATTTCATTCCCAAATTTGTGGTCAAAATCTAAAAATACTAATTTCTAAGTCTTTTTTCAAAATCTCAAATTTTTACAGATTTTCATGTATAAATCCATATACAAACCATATATTTAACTCACAGTGTGCGAAAAATTACTTACCTCATGATATATGATGAAATTTCCTTTTTAAAAGCTCCAAATGTTACACTCCGCAAGTTTAGCAACCTTGATACTGATATATATATATATATATATATATATATATATATATATATATATATATATATTTGATATGGTATTTTGAGTGGAATAATTTTGTAAAATAGTTTGAAAAAAATAATAATTTATATAGTTATTAATATTACTACTTTAGAATATATTTCAAACTGTACACATAATATGAGAAAATTTTGTGAGATTTTTTTTATTGTAAAGATATGAATTATTTTTTCACAAGAAAAGAAGGTTATTTTTTATTTTATTTTAAGAAATAAGTGTACAAAAATTTGTACTCTTTATATGAGATTAGAAAAATTAAAAATTAGAAAAATATATTTATTTTTATATAAATATTTTAATAAAATAATAATATATATATTTATTTTATATGATAGCACAGGACATATATGCTTTACTAATTTTAAATGAACAGTATGTTGGCCGTAAGTAAGTTGTGGTTAATGCTCAGTATTTCATTCTGAGGTAGTCAGATGAATTATAGGGTTGTTCTTGACCAATGCTATGTAAACTCTTGTAGAATGTCATGTTATTAAAACTTCATAAATAAATATATATATAAAAAGAAGAATGTCACGTTATTAAATAGTTGGCTGTTATGAAGTCAAATAAAAAATATATATAGTTATGATGGATAGGATTTACTCATTAAGGTATGAGATGATCTCTCTTTGACTCTCTCAAGGGAGACGTGGGGCTCATGCATGGAAGAATATCCGCTTTTGAACAACTGTAAAATATGTGGCTCCTAATTCATAGTTCCTAGTTTCTAGAAAGAATATGCAAAAGCAGAATTTTAATCTTCTCCACAAAAATATCCACATAACCACTACCATCACAGCACTCCACACAATATTCCTCCACCTCTATGTCTGCTTTATCATCTGAAATATTTTCCACCTCCCAAATATTACTACCCATCATGTAGCAAATCGGATAGCGACAAATCCATAATAGCTGATAGGTGCAAGCTACTTTTGAAAATCACAACATGCCATAATAAAAGAGTGTAATTGTCTGTTACTTAGTGTAAGTTGGTCCTTACCCATCATTACTTTCCAAATTTATATTCCAAGTATAGTTAACATAGCCTCCGTGGTGCAGCGACAACTCTTTTGTGAGGAAGGATACATAGAAATGGCAATGTTAACATATCAAGTTGCTACAAGTTTTAGATAAAAGGGTTAATAGGTTGTCATAAGATTTTGCGGACGTTCTATTTAGGATATATAATAAGATTCTGAGGAGGTTCTGTATATTGGATTGCAATGCCTTATTCAGACAGTCATGATTCTTCGATGTCGTTTGCCTCATTCTGTCGTTCAATTTTGAGTGTTAGAAGTGAACAACAAGTATGTTAAATGCTAAATCTTTCTTCATTTTGGCATGATCTTGTAATTATACGAGTATGATAATGAGGCATAAAAAAAAATTCATATTCCAAAAATTTACGTATATTTTTCCAGTATTGTAAGTTACAATATCCTCCTTATCGGGACTTCATATTTAATTGGGTATTTCTTTTTTCAGTCATGAAAGCAGAAAGTCTATATATACAATATTACAGTATTTTCATTACCATCGATCTATAATCGATGGGCAGGCCCCTATTAGGCAACCTCTGGTCAGATGGTAAGTTATATATCGAGCCTACTGTGGCCGAGCGCCTATGAGCGAGCCTAGTTGGTCGAGATACAGAGCCTAGTATGGCCGAGCGCCTATGAGCGAGCCTATTACAGAAGAGAATTTATATATATATATATATACCGCGCTTTATAGGGCCAGCCAACTATTTTACTTACTATATTGAGAGAGTTGAGTCAGTATCAACAGGTGAGCATATCTTCAGATTATCTTTGACTTCCAGTTACTTTCAGTTATTATTATCTAATCAGTTCAGTTTCAGCTTTCAGTATATTGCATTACATACTCAGTACATTATTCGTACTGACGTCCTTTTGTTGGGGACGCTGCATTCATACCTGTAGGTATAGATAATCAGATTGACGAGCCTTTATAGTAGATGAGGTTTGCATTCAGAGAAGGATCGATAAGACTCTACCTCATTCGAAGTGCGACCGAGTCTATGAGTCATTGTGTCAGAGTTTTTCTATATACTTATGGGTAAGTCGGTGCCCTGTCCTGTTTGATGTTAAATAATATTAGAGGCTTTGTAGATAGAGCTTCAGTTTGTATAGTATGTCAGAGGCCTTGCCAACCCATATATATTCATGTTTTAAGAACGATAGTTAATTGATACATTGTTGCCCACTTACAGTTGTACATTATGAGTTGTGGCCATGTGGGCCCATGATAGTTACAAAAGGAATGAGTTCAGCTAACTCGACCTATATATGTTTTAGTTTTGGTCGAACAATCAGGAGTTACAGAGTGGTTCGCTTGGGCCAGCATGGCACCGGGTGCCAGCCACGCCTCCCAAGGTTTGGGGCGTGACACCAAAAATTGCCCAACCAAGTGAACAAAAGGGAGAAATGAGCAAAACCCCTGTTATAAAACAATTTGCCCAAGTGCTGCCCTTCTTCCCGATCGCAGAAATACCATCGGATCGCGAAGGCTAAAAATTCACTGGCTTCAATTCTCTCTTCGCGTTCGCGTCCGCTACACTGCATTCGCGATTCCTTTGGACCTTACTGCTTCGCGTTCGTGGTAAGAGCTCCGCATTCGCGGAAGCTTAACGACTTAGGATCCCCAGCTCCCCTTCCTCTTTTGCTTTCGCGACCACTGCGTCGCATTTGTGTAAGCTTGCTCTAGTTCCCTTATGCGTTCGCGACTCCTGTGTTGCGTTCGCGTAGAAAAAAATCCTCAGCCCAAATTTCCTCTTCGCGAATGCATGAGACCCTTCGCGTTCGCGAAGAGCAACACCAAACACCATCATTACCCATTGCGAAACAGGGAAAAATGGTCCGAAATCACTCCGAATCACACTCGAGGCCCTCGGGACCCCGTCCAATCACACAAACCAGTCCCATAACATAACATGAACCTGCTCGAGGCCTGAAATCACATCAAACAACATCGAAATCATGAATCGCACCCCAATTCGAGCTTAATGAACTTTGGAACTTCAAACTTCCACATTCGATGCCGAAACCTATCAAATCACATCTGATTGACCTCAATTTTTCACACAAGTCACATTTGACATTAAAGACCTATTCCAACTTTCGGAATCGAAATCCGACCCCGATATCAAATATCCACTCCCGGTCAAACTTCCCGAAAACATTCAACTTTCCAACTTTCGCCAAATGACTCCGAACCTCCAAATCCACATCTGGATGCGCTCCTAAGACCAGAATTACCATACAGAGCTATTCCCAGACTCGGAATTCCAAACGGACATCAATAACATTGACATGCACTTCAACCCAAATTTATGAAATCCTTCCAAAATGCCAATTTTTCACAATAAGTGCCGAAGCGCTCCCGGATCGTCAAAAACCCGATCCAGACATATGCCTAAGTCCAAAATCATCATACAAATTTGTTGAAACCTTAAAGTCCCGATTCCGAGGTCATTTTCTAAAAAATCACACCTTACTCAATTCTTCCAACTTAAAGCTTCCGGAATGAGAATTTTCTTTCCAAATCAACTCCGAATTTTCCGAAATTCAATTCTGACCACGCATACAAGCCATAATACCTGAAGTGAAGCTACCCATGGCCTCAACCCGCCGAACGTCGTGCTAGAGTTCAAAACGACCAGTCGGGTCGTTATATTCTCTCCCACTTAAACATATGTTCGTCCTCGAACGTGCTAAGAGCTGCTATGAAATTTGCCGAAATCATTGTTCAACACCTCGTGCACCTACCCATGCCACCACAACCCAATTGAGCACATTAGCTCGAGCCAATATGAAAATCCTCCCTTTTATTTAATAAAGTAAGCCTTAGAGTCAAATTCCAACATCTGAAATTATTTGTCAGGCCTGTTTCCAACATACGAACATCGTCTCAATCACTAAACGCCGTACCAAACCTGTTTGTATACCCTTACTTAATTCACACCATGCACCGCATAATTCACACGACCATAATAGCATCCTCTGACAATAATAGCCACAATTCCAAGAATCCGATGCCCACTACACTAGGGCTGTGCACGGATCGGATCGGATCAGATCAGATTTAGCACATTTCAGATTCAGATTTCGGATTTCGGATTTCGGATTCTAGAAAATACAATCCGAATCCGATCCGAATTATATCGGATCAGATTCGAATTTTAAAGTTTGGATCGGATCGGATTTTGGATCTTATTATGCCTCAAAGTTGCAAACTAATATGTATATTTTCTTTGTAAAAGAGGCAATGCATTAAGAAAAATTTATGTTTATACAATTATGAGAGTACTATGGTGCCAATATAGCTAAATCTAGTAATTGTAAAGGTAATAACTTGGAGGAAGATGTAAAGAAAGTACTGACTATCCGAAATTAAAGTCTAGTATTTATACATTACCTAATAATTTCGGATTTCAGATCGGATCGGATCGGATCAGATTAAAATATACCAATACGAATCCGATCCGAAATCCAAAATTTTAATAAACACAATCCGAAATCTGATCCAATCCGAAATCCGAATTTGAATGGATCGGATCGGATTTCGGATATCCGATCCAAATGAACAACCCTACACTACACACTTCATGACACATATAAGTCCTATTCCAACTCTTGCAATACTGCCACGACGGAAGATATGTGTAGAAATTCATAACCAATTGTCGAGTCAACAAATCATTGAGTCTCTCCTCCTGACAAGAACCATTACCTCATTTTGAACCAAGTAACGATATTTTACTCTTAAATATGCCTCATATAAATCCGATCGCACTGATCCCAGGTCCAAAAATCTCGTCTCACCCAATACAAGTCGTTGCGGTAATAAGCCACCACAAACACTACCAAAAGTCTCATATGATTCCACCATGTGCCAACAAGCCACAAACTCGAATGTGATATATAAAGAAAATGAACTCTGGACAGAACTACTCAACCCATGTAACTAATTAAACAACCAAAAAGGTGTTATGAACTTTCCTCAGAACATGAGAACAAGACACACACGAATAGATATGGGGAATTGTACTCAACATCACACTGTTGCGACGTGCAACCCTATCCACACATGATACTATTGCGACGTGCAACCCGATCTAACCATGTTACCCGTGGCGACGTGCCACCCGATATAAACAACATACCCATGGCGGCGTGTCATCCGATGCACACATAATAATCTATAAGGAAATACTTACCGAGCTAGAATTCTCATAACTATGAAATACCCAAATATCGACCACAAGCACGCCAAGTGCATAATACCATCCTTGGGGAGATAGATAGCGCCATACGCTACAAAACCCAAGAACGACTAAGGTGCGATATGTGATCTGCATCTCGAGAGCCATCTTTCTCACATAACACCATCGTTATGCGAGACCTCAACACATGTGCAATTAATCAAGTCGTCTCACGACCCATACAACACAATAGAGTATTACATGAAATAGTTGACGAAAAAATAACATCCAACGTCCGAATAATCTTCCAAAAGGAGTGCTATGCTAAATGAACACACCCAGGCTGGTGTAGAGTACACATTCACATTTGGACCCATCAACGAACCTCAAATCGATTCTAATCATACCATGCTTGGGAAAATAACCTCTCAAGGACCCACAATGACCTGGTCATGACATATAATAACAACCGTTGAATCCGGAACAAGCTTCCTCAATTCACAACCAACTGAATAGAGCGCCTTTCATGCCTAATCTCTCACATTAGCGATAGTACCAAAATCTCCATACTTGGTTTTAAATTTTAATCAATCAAGTGACTACATGTCACACTTATACAATCTTCCCATGGGATATGCTCCTAGGACCTTCCACACCAGGTAACAAGTCTGCACATCCATACCACCGGCCACATTAATGCTCTAAAGCAAATCAAGAATCCGCAAATCAGTACACAAAGCCTCTTACACAGGACACCGACCTCAGGTGATACCAAAGATAATACCAACTTACTCTAACCATATGAATCATTTCTTGCTCATCTGAGCTCATGATATTCTTGTCAACACCAAACTGAAACCTTGATCCCTAACTTCTAATTCCCATGTCACTCACCGCACCCAACATGCCAATACGCGAGAGTATAAATTTTTTATCATAACTCCTGAACCACTAGTAGAATAAACACTTTTTCATACAAAAACCTCTTACTTATCTCATTTTAGAAGAACCAATGCAACACGCAACTGAATTCTCAAACCGCGGGAACACAAACCTCATGTCACAATCTAAATCATCATGACTCTTCCAAAATCCATTTAATCAGCCTAGTACTTAGAACCAAATACCTCCCAAATCAATCGAATTATGGTGGCTGTCAAGCCTTGCATGTACCTCACAAATCACATATATAACTGGACACGCTGAAGGAACTGATCACGACCACAATCATGTTGATTCAATCATTACTAGCCGACCTGTCTTCTTCTAATTTATTCTCAACTTTCCTTAGAAATAATAATAGCCCCATTTATTAACGTAACAAAACCCAACAACACTCATCCCGAGTGACCCAATCCACGAGACCACATCGTCTCAATACCCATGAACCATCTCATATTCTTCTTAAGCGCACCATAACATCGCCAACTGGTACACCCATCCTGCAAGACCTCCCTCGAATCCGAAGCTACTTATTCCCTTACTGCAATACTGCACCTCATACCCAATGATAACATAGAACATTCCAAGCCCATTTCATAATCCACTGCAAAAGCTCGATACTTAACCATACTACAGACTCGAAAGCCTTAGGCACCGCACTTTGAATTTTCGAACCCCCTAGAACCGTTGTTGAGAATCACCCAGTCTGACTTGATCCCATATATTATCAAACTCCAAGGTCCTTCTAGCACATGTACACCTTCTCAAAGAAACACCCGACTGAATTCCTTTCTCTTGTACATTACTCCCACTAGAAGCAGAAACTCCGAATCTTCTCAAAACTGAACATGAATTGATAAGGCCAAATATATCACACATTCCTCAAATACCTTTACTCATATTACCACTGATGTTTTCTTTCCTTAACTGTAATAACCCACCAATACACCGATAACCAGAAACCTCATAAGTAGACAACCACACAATCAAGTCGTAGACGCTGGGGCTCTCCCACTTAGCTTGAAGCTACGATTTCATAAACCTTGAATCCACCAAGACTCCTTATTCCCCATTGACATGATCTTGCACAACCAACTCGCCAAATTTCTCGCTAAACATTTCATGAGCACTCTGAATTACTAAACACGTTTATATATTCGACCTCTTATCGAATAGACAGTAGAATTCTTCGTAGAAGCTTTGCCAACTCCGTGCAACCGCTAACCTGCTCACTGGAGATAACTCACCTGTGGAAATCCCATGCCGACACCTTCCAACGACGTTTCACCGAGTACAATTACTACAAAACCAATAAACCATCTTGAGCCCGTGCTCGTTCACCCGTTTTACAAGTCCGTTCAATCCCCATTGACATCGACTAAAGTTGCCACAAGACATTCCAATCCAAAGTCATGTTGAATCCTTCTTCATACCAAGAAACTCCTTTTTGTCGTATCCAATCTTCCACAGTATAGTAGCCAACATTCCCAATTAAGCCCGTAGACCTAGTCACTACCCACCATGAATCCCAAATTACTCAAAACTTTTCTCAAGGCGTGTAACTATTCTACCACAGAACCCATATGCTACTCTACCACTCTGCCACTTTGTTCTAACCCTTCCCTTTAAGTAACTACTCGATTTGTTCTTCTCATACTTGGCCTTTTAGAAATTTAACCACCACAAGACACCCCCCACATGTTTTTCCTCACCCTTCGCTGCCCGGTTGTTTCCTTAAATCAAAATCCGTCTTTGTAGCACTTGATCCAATTGATCACTACCAACTTTAAACCTCTCCTAAGATTATACTTCTTGATCCATCAACACTAGGAACACTGATTCGACTTTGAGCCACTGCACACCGTGATCTATGACAACTGCTTCCCCAGCACCATTTATGTTTTAGATGTCAATACCACACAAGAGTTTGTGTGGTACCCAATTTTTGAGTACTGTCTCTCTAGAAGAACCTGGTTCTTCTTGGTGTTCCAACTACTACTGTTGCGAAATAATAAAAGCAGTAAAGTAAAAAATAAAGATTTTTACGTGGAAAACTCCTGACTCAAAAGGTGAAAAAACCAGGACCTACTCCTCAGTAGGATTTTCTCAAACTCTTCACTAAAAATCTGAGCCAAACGGACTTACAAAATAAACTCTTTTGTAATCCTAGGACTAACTCTAATTCCTTTGTAGTAACTAGCCCCTAGCTAATTTCTACAAGCTTCAAGTTAACTCTAACTTGAACAATGCGTACCTATTACAATTGCTTCTATGAAAGCTGAAAAGATACAATGTTAAATCTCCTACTACAACCAACTAGGCTCAATGATAAACAAATGGAACTGGTTCTTCTAGCTAGTCTGTAGCCCTTGTATCGCACAATAATTCTACTTGCAAAATATCTGGGAATTTTGCTTTTAGATCTTGATTCACTTCTGCACTTGTTCGTTCTTGATTCAAGCAAGAATTCTTCAATTATTTATAAAGTCAGTTGTTGAGTTTGTCATTCAGTTCTGGTACAACTCTACCTGGGAGAACGAATTCGTATTAAACTCAACTTCCTTCCTTCGTTACTGTCCTTGCTGAATTCAACTTCTATTCTCTTATCAATTTGCAACCTTTTCGCATTAGAAGACACTCTCCTTGTTCATTGATACTTCACAATCGCATTCATCTCCTATGCATATAAGGTTTGTGTGCCAACACGTCAGGTCAAGTATGTGTGCTCTGATGGACCTGGTTCAACTGGTCAGACATTTGTAAATCTTCAAAACTATGCAGTGACTTAGGTAAAAAAATTCCCCCTTTTTGATGATGACAAACTCTGTGCTTCTCCTTGTATACAACTCAAACACTTTGTATGTTTTTAAGCATTTATCATAGAGAAACCAGGTTCATTAGGTTATAAATATCACTTGAAATATAAAAGCACTTGTCTTCCCCCTTTTGGCATCATCGAAAAGTTTGAAAAATGATAAACTCACCAGTGTTGTTAACAATTACTCATGGCCATTGAGGCAACTGCAGGTGCAAACATGATTAATCATCATAAGTAACCAATAAATGTAAGCTATCTAAGAAATTAAGACAAGTCAATAACAAAACAACAAAAATTCATTGATTAGGAACGTACATCAAACACGATACAAACAAAACAAAAACAACCATAACCATGAGCAAAACAGAATAAAAACAACTGAAATTGAACAAATGGTAGAAAGAGGGGTTTTGGAAGCTCTGGACAGCCTAAGGATGGGAAGGTGCAGAGGAGGCTGTGGTCTTGGTTTGTAGAAGAGAAAGAATCTGATTAAGAACACCCTCGTTCTTTTCCTTATCTTTTGCTAATTCAGCCCTGAGAGCATCTCGATCAAGTTCAACCTCAATCAAATGAGACTTCAAAAGAAGTATCTCCATATCCTTGACCTCGCTTTCCTGCACCAAAGTTCTAACTTTGCTGTTGACAGGCTGCTTCCTAGATGGATCAGGTTCATCTGCAAGAACATTGGCCGTATAATCGTAATTCAGCAAAGTATCCTTCCCAAAATAGTCCTTGGCAGTAGCCATCTCAGCCTTTTTCACAGGAACATCAAAATGAGAAAGCAAAACAGTCAGAATAAAGCCATATGGAATTGCATGTGCTTTTGTTTCATTCACAACTCTGTCCAAGAGTTGGATGATGAAGGCTGGCCAATTGATCTGCTTACCCCTGTACAAAAATTTCATCAAGGTCAGATCCATATAGTTGGCTATGCGCCTTCTTTCTTGTCTTGGCAGCAAGAATTGGATGACAAACTCGAATAACAACTTGTGTTCTGGCTTCATTTCACTTTTGTAGACTAGCCTGGGTTTAATTTCCCTTTCATTGTCACTGAAGAATATGGTAATATTGATTGATGAGGCCATCCCATCCAAACTAGGCCATCTTTGCCTAATGTAATCCTCGTAGCCCTCAGCAGGAATTTGCAGAATTTCTCCCAGTTCTTTAGCATCAAAGGAATCTTGAATTCCTTTGACTGTGGTAGTGAAGCTGCCGTCCTTGACCACTGCATTACCCATGAACTCCACCAGTTCCGCTCTAGCCAACCTTCCTTCAATGTGAAGAACCATGTTCTTCCACCCCTGAACATCCAGTGTGTCCAACATATTTCTCATCCCAGGTTCCTCAAGATCCTTCACCAACTTTCCCTTCAGAATTGTTCTTTTGCCAAAAAAGATGATTCTGTCAGTTACCTCACCAACTTCCCCCTCATCTTCTCCACTCCACTCTCTATCATCATCTTTCTCAACAACCTCCACTTTTGTTGCTTTGGACCTGGTCCTTTTAACTGTTCTTGTAGGTGTGGCAGACACTGTAGATGACTTCTTTGAAGAAGCCTTAGCCCTTTTTGATTTTTGTGCCTCAACCACAACAGGAGCAGTCTGCTCCTCATTATGGACCAGGTCCATCGTATCCTCTTCAACCACAACAGTCTCCACAGGATCTCCTACTTTAGCCTTTCCCTTTGCAGTTTTTTTTTTGTTCTCAAGCAGAGCCTTCTCAATCAGTTCTTCTTCCTCTCTCACAGCATTACGTGTAGCACGCACCTTAGGAACAAGAACATCAGCAGCTACAGAAGCTTTTCTCTTCTTGGAAGGAACTGGGTTAGTAGCCTTATTGGACTTTTGAGTCCTCCTTTTCTTGGGGGTTATAGGACTCCCCCAGTTTCCTTAGCCTGTCAGCCAATGTTTCGTCCCCAGATGAACCAGGTTCATCTACTCTTTTCTTTAAGCTTGCTAGACCTGCCGCTGCTTCCTCGACTACACTTCCCCTATCTCTGTGACATCTTCTCCAACCTTCTCAGGAATGTGACCACAAATAGTCAATGTAGTACCATCCTCCCCAAATCCCTTTCCCTCAAGAAATTTACTTTTTCTAATTTTCTTTGCCTACTTGGCACTTCAACATCCACTACCGACCCAACCAGAACAAACCTGTTCTCATCATTAGCAGACTCAGAAATTGTCTCGAGATTACCTTGTTCAGAATTTGATGAACGAGGTGCTTCATCCTCGTTGGCTGATTTAAAAGATTCACTTGATGATTCAGAATTCTTATCCTTTTCAGCCTGCAGAATTGCCTCCAAGAATTTAGCACGTGACCCAGAAGCCACTGATTTTCTGGCAAGAACCTTTACACGACGACCACGAGGGGCTGGGTTAGGGTTAGATGTGGGTTCTGGAACAGGAGGCTTTTCAGGAATAGGAGGGTTTTCAGGGCTTGAGGTTTTTTCTGAAGATTGAGAACTGTATACAGATGGAGAATTTGAATCTGATTCATAGTTCCCTCCATCATAATCACGATTTGGTGATGAAGAAGAAGAATCAGATGGTGGTGAAGACATGATTATGAGTGAAGTTAGGAAGAAAAGAAAGAGTGATTAGTTTTTGGGTTTGAAGACTAATGATCTTAGTTCGACGGTTACTTTATGAAGAGGAGAGTAATGATGACCCTTTATAAAAGATATGGCTATTAATTTTACAACGGGTATAACATTTATTCAAGTGGACGTCTAATAGTTGTAGGAGTGTCATTGATTAGACGGTTAAGAGTTCCCTACCTCTAGGCTAATTGAGTACTGATGTGACTTCTTGGAATGGGTTCATTTAGGGATTAGTACAAAGAATTTGAAGTGAACCAAATATGGATAGAATCCTGCTCAAGTGTGACTGTAATTAGTTCAATAATTGTATGGAGATGAGCACGTACCTTGTCAATCAGATGAAACAGCAGAGATGAACCAGGTTCATCGTGTTAAAGTCCTTAATTTGCCTCAATTTACAAAGATAGATAAACATCATTAGCAACCAGGGAATTATATTAATACATGGCAAGAGAGTATGGCAGTAAAGTAATGATGCTGAGCAATGATTAGACTGGTTGATTATCCATGTTAGTTTTTCTAGCCAATTTTTTTTTTTTCAAATATTTTTTTTCAATCAGGTGATTTTAGTCATCCCTAATTCAAGCCCGTTTCTCTCAAAATGCTCCCTACTCAGTGCTTTAGTAAAGATATCTGCAATTTGTTGATCAGTAGCACAAAATTCAATTGAGATCATTCCTTTTTTATAGTTATTCCTCATGAAATTGTGCCTAAAATCTATGTGCTTAGTTCTCATATGATGGACCGGGTTCTTCGTCATACTAATGGCACTAGTGTTATCACAAAAAATAGGAATGAATCCCACATCTATACCAAAGTCCATGAGTTGTTGCTTGATCCATAGCAACTGAGCACAACAGGAGGCTGCAACCACATATTCAGCCTCAGCAGTAGACAAGGCTACTGAATTTTGTTTCTTGGTAGCCCAAGACACAAGGCATGAGCCCAGAAAGTGAGCCATACCTGAAGTACTTTTCCTGTCAACCAGGAAACCTACATAATCAGCATATCCTACAAGTTCGAAACTACTACCTTTAGGATACCAAAGGCACAAATTAGTGGTGCCTTTCAAATATCTCAAAATTCTCTTCACTGTAGTGGGGTGGGACTCCTTTGGATTTGCCTGAAACCTAGCACACAGTCCCACGCTGAACACAATATCAGGTCTGCTGGCAGTGAGATATAATAGAGACCCAATCATCCCTCTGTATATCTTCTGATCAACGGATGAACCAGGTTCATCCACATCCAATTTTGTAGCTGTGGCTATGGGAGTGTCTATTTCCTTTGAGTCTTCCATTTTAAACTTCTTGAGCAATTCTTTCACGTACTTTTGTTGGTGGATCATTGTTCCATTTGAGTTTTGCTTGATTTTCAAGCCTAAGAAGAAGTTTAGTTCACCCATCATAGTCATCTCAAACTCACTCCCCATAAGCATAGCAAATTCCTTGCTCAATTTTTCAGAATTCGCCCCAAATATAATGTCATCCACGTATATTTGCACAACTAGGAGATCCTTACCCTTTTCCCTTAAGAACAAGGTACTGTCAATTTTGCCTCGTTTGTACCCATGTTCTAGCAGGAATTTTGATAATCGTTCGTACCATGATCTTGGTGCTTGTTTGAGACCATACAGAGCCTTGTCGAGTTTGTATACGTGGTCAGGTGCCTCCTTGCTTTCAAAACATGGAGGCTGCTTGACAAATACATCTTCCTTCAGATAGTCATTGAGAAAGGCTCTCTTAACATCCATCTGATGAAGAGTGAATTCCATGTGTGCAGAAAATGCTATAAGAAGTCTGATTGCCTCCAGTCTTTCCACAGGGGCAAAGGTCTCATCATAGTTAATTCCTTCTTGTTAACTATACCCTTGAACAACTAGTCTTGCCTTATTCCTTGTAACAGTTCCATCCTCATCGAGCTTGTTCCTGAAGACCCACTTGGTGCCAATCACTGATCTGTCTAGTGGCCTGGGTACCAAGTGCCATACTTGACTTCTTTCAAACTGATTCAGCTCTTCTTGCATGGCATTTACCCAATCAGCATCTTGTAGGGCTTCCCCAATGTTCTTTGGTTCGATCATGGATAGAAAGGCATCAAACGCACACATATTTTTCAAGGATGATCTTGTTTTGATTCTGGATGTCAAATATGTTATGAGTTCTCAAGAGGGTGAGAACTCTGATATCTCTGTGGTTTGAGTACCAACTGTTCATTCCTAGAAAATTCCATGGTGTCTTGTTGCTGTGGAGCAGGATCAGGGCCAGGTTGCATATGCTGAATTCCCCCTGTCATGTTGCTTGGGGTTGTTGAACCTAGTCCATCACCTGTTCCACCTTCCATGTGTGCTTCAATGTGATCACTGCTTCTCACCAGTCCAAGCTCCTCATCTTCTGCTTCCTGTCTCTCAGCAAGAGTGTTAGTTTCATAAAAGACAACATGTACACTTTCTTCTACACACATAGTTCTTTTAATATACGCTTTATAAGCTTTGCTATGTGATGAATATCCCAAGAATACTCCCTCATCACTTCTGGGGTCAAATTTTCCTAGGGAATCTTTGCCATTATTATGCACAAAATACTTGCATCCAAAAGCCCTAAAGTGGGATATGTTGGGCTTTCTCCCTTTAAGTAATTCATAAGGAGTTTTCTCTACCAAAGGTCTGGTCATGCATCTATTGATTATGTAACAAGCAATGTTTATTGCTTCAGCCCAGAAGCTGTGAGGAAGTTTTCTAGATAGAAGAATGGTTCTTTCCACGTCTTCAAGAGTTATGTTTTTCCTTTAACCAACCCCATTTTGCTGTGGGGTTCTAGGAGCAGAAAAGTTATGATTAACACCATGTTCATCACAAAACTCAACAAACTTAGCATTCTCAAATTCAGTACCATGGTCAGATCTTATTGATGCTAGTTGATGTCCTAATTGATTTTGAGTTTTCTTGACAAATGAGGTGAACATATCAAATGCTTCATCCTTAGATGCCAGGAATAAGGTCCAAGTGAACCTTGAATAATCATCAACTAGCACCATCACATATCTCTTACCACCTCTACTCAGAGTTCTCATAGGACCACACAGATCCATATGAACCAGTTCCAGCGTCCTGGTGCTACTGACTATTTTCTTACTTTTCAAAGAGGACCTTACCTGCTTCCCCCTGGCACATGCCTCACAAAATTTTTCCTCCTTGAACTTAATGTTAGAAAGTCCTATTTGTTAAGCTGAGTCAGACTCGCATAACCAAGTCATTTGTGCCACAGGAGGGGATCACTGTCCAACACACTTAGGCAAGTGAGTTCATTTTCAGACAGTGTGGACAAGTCTATGACATAGATGTTATTCATTCTTTTTCCCTGCAAAACAATCTTGTCAGTAAGCAGGTTAATCACAAAACATTTTGTGGAAGTAAAAGCAACCAGGTTACCTCTGTCACACAGTTGTGATACACTGATCAGGCTATATTTCAAGCCATCTATTAGATACACATGTTCAATGGATCGTGTGTCATCCTTACCTACCTTACCAACCCCAATAATTTCACCTTTCTTTCCGTTTCCAAAGGATACATTTCCTCCTTTGAGATTTTCAAGTGAAAGGAACTATTCCATGTTCCCAGTCATATGCTTTGAGCAACCACTATCCAAATACCAAATTTGGCTGCCTCCTCTCACTTGAACCTACAAAAGAATCAGGGGTTAGTTTTAAGAACCCAAACTAGTTTGGGTCCTTTTCTATGAGAGAATGGATGAATCAAATTTTTTCTGGCCCAATTTGGTAGCCAGTTTTTCCTTTTTACAAACCTCTTATTTTTTCGACTGGCCTGCTCTTTTGCAGTACACTCATATTTGTAGTTCCCAGTCTTGCCACAATGGGTGCAGATTTTATTCTCAGGGAGAGTGAGATACTTGCTTTTGGGATCCCACTTGGGCAATTGACTTCCAAAGCCAATCCCTCTCTAGTTGCTACTATGATTCTCTTGAAGCTATATCAGGGCATTAGAGGATTTATTCCATTTACAAGTTCTATCTAATTCATGTTTGACTTTGCCAAGTTCTTCGTTAAGAGTTCTTATCTGTTCATCCTTGGCATACATCTTATCTTTTAATTTTCCCACGTTTTCTTCTAAAATGATATGAGAATAATCAACAACATTTTTACTGGATCCTAGCTTTAGCTTTAAGTTTTCAGATTTTAGTTCTAGAATCTCAGTTTCAAGTGGATGAACCTGGTTCAACAAGACTGTTTTTCTTTTCAGATTCACTGACTCTGATTTCCAGATTCATGCACTTTGCTTTTAGCATAGCACATTCTTCAGATAGTTGATCCTTCTATTTGGTTGTTTCCTCAGAATCATCTATGAAATCAAGTAGCAACTCAGAGAGTTTTTCCTTAGATAGGAACTTTACTTTGTTTTTAAGAGGGGGGATACTTACCTCTGGTTCTTCATGTGATTCCTTGTCAGATTCTCCAATTTCCATGAGCGCCTGATCTTCAGTCTCCCCATCTTCTGATTCTTCATCTGAACTTTCCCCCCAAGCAGCAACCATAGCCTTTGTTGTGGTTTTCTTGGGTTGGAACTGTTCCTTCTTCCTGTTCCTTCTTTCATATCTCTCCTTTTTCCATTCTACTTCCCACTGGGGACAATTTTTGATGAGATGGTCAGTCTTACCACATTTGTAGCATCCCTCGTTAGTTGTCCTTTCTGGAGCTTTTGCTTTGTTGTAGTTTCCTCCTCTAGAGATGCCCTTATTCCTCATGAGAAAGTTTCTGAATTCTTTGGTGATCATGGCCATCTCATCATCCTCCAGATCTGATCCCTCAATGATTCTTAGTGCTAGACTCCTCTCCTTATTTGGACCATCCATATTTATTGTCTTCCTTCTGAGTTCATAGGCAGTGAGGTCTCCGATCAGCTCATCCAATCTTAGGGTTGCCATATTTTTGGATTCTTGGATAGCAGTGATTTTGCTTTCCCAGGAAATAGGCAAGACCCTTGTCAGAATCTTCTCAACTCTGTCCTCTTCAAGAATGACTCTTCCAAGGNGGTGCACCTTTGGATTCTGCTATACTCGTCTGGACCTAGTCCACACACTAGCCACTTTTTGGCCTTTGCATTCTTCGCCCATTTCTTCAGATCCTCAGTAGTGCATTCAGCTCTAGTCTTTGGTACATCTATACCTTCAACAGTATTCATCATGGTAGCTAGAGGAAAATCAGTGACTATGTCCCAGAGTTCATAGTGTTCTCCAATCAGGTGGTCCTTCATCCTGTTTTTCCACCAAGAGTAATACTGGCCATTGAAGAGTGGTGGACTTGCAGTTGATTGACCTTCCCATTTTCCAGGTGGTGCACTCATCTTGATCTTCTCCAAGGTGTTAGCCTTTTAAGGATATCCTGCTCTGATACCAATTGATGTTTTAGACGTCAATACCACACAAGAGTTTGTGTGGTACCCAATTTTCGAGTGCTGTCTCTCTAGAAGAACTTGGTTCTTCTTGGTGTTTCAACTACTGCTGTTGCAGAATAGTAAAAGCAGTAAAGTAAAAACACAGAGATTCTTACGTGGAAAACACCTGGCTCAAAAGGTGAAAAAACCACGACCTACTCCTCAGTAGGATTTGCTCAAACTCTTTACTAAAACTATGAGCCAAACGGGCTTACAAAATAAACTCTTTTGTAATCCTAGGACTAACTCTAATCCCTTTGTAGTAACTACCCCCTAGCTAACTTCTACAAGCTTCAAGTTAACTCTAACTTGAACAATGCGTTCCTATTACAATTGCTTCTATGAAAGCTGAAAAGATACAATGTTAAATCTCCTACTACAACCAACTAGGCTCAATGATAAACAAATGGAACTGGTTCTTCTAGCTGGTCTGTAGCCCTTGTATCGCACAATAATTCTACTTGCAAAATATCTGGGAATTTTGCTTTCAGATCTTGATTCACTTCTGCACTTGTTCGTTCTTGATTCAAACAAGAATACTTTAATTATTTATAAAGTCAGTTGTTGAGTTTGTCATTCAGTTCTGGTACAACTCTACCTGGGAGAACGAATTCGTATTAAACTCAACTTCCTTCCTTCGTTACTGTCCTTGCTGAATTCAACTTCTATTCTCTTATCAGTTTGCAACCTTTTCACATTAGAAGACACTCTCCTTGTTCATTGATACTTCACAATCGCATTCATCTCCTATGCATATAAGGTTTGTGCGCCAACACGTCAGGTCAAGTATGTGTGCTCTGATGGACCTGGTTCAACTGGTCAGACATTTGTCAATCTTCAAAACTATGCAGTGACTTGGGTCAACAACCATTTCACAATACCCTGCCCCAAAGGAAAATTGAAGAAGAACATAACACTGGCGAACTTAACACATTCAATCAAGGACGACAACATCACATCACAGATGAAAATTCCACCACAGTCGAAAATATCATGCTCGTTACTCCATCAACCCAAACCTAAACTTTCTTAGTCCGATTGCCTTTCCTCCGCTGGAAATAAAACATCAAACCTCTGAATCATGCACTGAGAAAAACCTCCTTTCAAGTCATTCACTGCCCCGACACTTAAACAAGAATCCTACCATTACATCAATACTGTGAGATAACAACTCATGAACATCATAGCAATTTGTGCATAGCCTCAAAACCTTCAAAAATACAGCTACTGAGCTGAAATGACAGAACATCCTTCCCAAGGCGACGACATTAGCCCAATCGAATACGCAGGGAGAAACATCCTGCACCACCTCTGCAGTACCATTAAAATTCTCCGATTCCCAAATGATAACAAGCACTTCACGTTGCATAAGATGGAATAGGAAAGAAACAAAGGCATAAGCCTCAAAAGAATCAAATCACACGATGAGGAATCAAGAAGGGAAGTGCTCCTAACAACCATGTATCCCCTTGAAGATAAGTACAGACGTCTGCATACCTATCTGCAAGACTCTACTAGACATGCTCATGACTCGTGAGACCTAAGTTAACCTAGTACTCTGATACCATGTTGTCACGACCCAAAATTTCTTAGAGGTCGTGATAACGCCTAACGCCGCTGTTAGGGAAGCCAATAATAATTGATTTACTTAATTACTCCTTTTAGTATTTTGAAATCATAATTTCCTTCAATTAAATAGTAAGAGATAATATTTACAGAGTAAATAGTAATATTTTCACAACTACAATACTGAACAACCTATAATCACCCCCAAAACCCGATATCACAAGTGCTTGAGCATTAAGTAGGAAATATTAAAAATACAATATCTCTATGGAATACAATTAGAAAGGAGAGGGTAAATAACTCTGATGGAGACTTTGTGTGCTGCAAATTCACAACATAGGTTGCAGCTCACCTAAGTCCCCGCAATAACCGTGCCTCTGTGCCTACAAGGACACTAGACATATATGCACCTGCACAAAAATGTGCAGCAAGTTTAATATGAGTGCATAAATCAACACGTACCCATAAGTATCCAGTCTAACCTCGAAGAAGTAGTGACGAGGGGTCGACTGATAAGTAGGGATTTTAACCTATTATTTACTCTCTTTTACTTGTGTTTTAGGCCAAAACTGCTTGAAGGTGTTCCCGAAAACTAATGAAATATGCTTGCTTGCAGGGATTTTTTAAAATGAGCCAAAGGAATCAAAATCAACTCACAAAGGAGTCAAAAGTTGAACAAAACCCAAATCTGGACAAAGAGGCCTGTCGTGCGGATCGCACAAATATTGTGCGGCCGCAAAAGCCATCGCACAACCGCGATATAAAATATGCGGTTTGCAAGAGAGAGATTCAGAGAGTGAAATTTTGGGCCATATGATGAGCACGTACCGCACCAGAATTGTGCGGCCGCAAAAGTCCCTGTGCAGCCGCAATAAAAATTGTGTGGTCCGCAGTTAACAAGAATCAGAGAGTTGACAACTTGGGATAAATGAAGGAGTGCGTACCACACTAGAATTGTGCGGCCACAGGATGTCAAGCGTGGTCACACACACAATTGTGCGGTCCATGATAATGAAGGTTCAGAGAGTTGCCTCAAGCAAAAATCAAGCAAGTGCGGACCGCATCACCTTTATGCGGCCGCATAATCAGGAGAGCGGCCGCACTTAGAATTATATGGACCGTGAAATTCCAGAAATAAAAAGGGAAGAACGTGGATCGCAATAGAATTGTGCGGTCGTGAAAGCAAGAATGCGACCGCACTCAGAATTATGCGGCCGCACAACCTCCGCAGGGGCAATTTTGTCGGTTTTCAGCTTAGTATAAATAGAACTTTTTGTGATTTTTAGGGTGGAATGTTTTGTATGAGCACTTAAGACGGTTGGTTTTTCTGTTTTTAGGAAATTTTGTACTAGATTCACTTCTTAACATTAGATTTTCATCCCATAATCTAATATTATGGATTTTATCTTCATTTCATCTTTAATTTCTTCTATTTTCATGAGTAGCTAAACCTATAGTTAGGGTTGTGACCCAAGCCTAGTGTGGGTATTTAATGGGTGTTTGATTTTAGGGCTTGAATGTGAATGGGTTAGTGATATTTAGCCTAGTTCTTGCTGGAATTATAGAATTAATGGTTGCAAACATTGATTCATGCCTTTATGACTTAGTCTCAACTTGAGAAAGAGGGACTAAGTCTAGGAAAACTAGGCTAACAAGGAATTGGGGTGAATTCAAGAAATTTTTAGCCCCAATTAGAAGGTTAAACCTAGAGATAGTAATACCCGACTTGAGCTAATATCACTTGATTTGTATGAATACCCATTTGGACTTGAGAAAGCCAAATTGGGCAAAATCACTCAAACTACCGAGAGGTACAGAGTGAGTACCGGGTGTGATAGCTATATTACAATCCTAACTAATTAAGCTTGCCCTAGATTTTGCTACCCGTTAAATAGCCACCTAGATAGAAGTCACGACCCTAGTATCTTTTAATACTTGAAAAACAACAACAAAAATATTGCCCTTAGTTCAATTATTGCTATCAATAGAGTAAAGATAGAAGTAGAATACAAAACACAAACTTGTGGAAGTGTAATTAGATTCAAAGCCCGCAATTCGCTTAGATACAATGTGATGACTCAAAGGGTAATATTAGGAATTAAGACACCATTCCAGTCCCAGTAGCCTTAAAAAAGACTAATTTTAATTACCTCGATATGCGTGTGCTGTCCGGACGTGAATCCGAAAAGCTTTTATGTGAAATAGTAATTTTTAGAGTTAAAACTTTTGTTTTAGTTGACTTTGGTCAACATTTTTAGTAAACGGACCTGGATCTGTGTTCTGATGATCCCGAGAGTTCCGCAGTGAAATATGAGACTTGGGTATATGCCCGGAATTGAATTCCGAGGTACCTAGCTTTAGAAAATAATTTTTTGAAGTAAATTATTTTGATGGTTTTTACAGGAAATAAAGAAATGAAATAAAATGTGAAATTTTTTGTATCGGGCCTGTATTTTAGTTCCGGAGCCCGAAAGAAGTTTGTTATGATATTTAAGTCTTATCTGCAAAATTTGATGAGAATCAGAGTTGATTTGACGTGATTCAGACGTCCGATTGAAAAGTTAGAAAATTTGAGTGTTCTTGAGAGAATCATGTGTTTTGAGGTTAACTTCATAGTTGTTGATGTTATTTTGATGATTTGATCGTACGAGCAAGTTTGTATGATATTTTTAGACTTGCGTGCATGATTGACTTGGAGCCCCGAGGGCTCGGATGAGTTTTGGGTAGGCTACAGAGTGTTTAGACTTAGAAAAAAATTACACAACTGATATCTGGTGTTGGCAGGACTCTGACCTCGAAAATGCGAGATCAGGCTTCGCAAATGCAAAGTCCTAGGCCAGCCTCAGATCTCGCAAATGCGAGATTCTGGCCGCAATTGCGAAGTCCCCATACGTCGCAAATGCGATAATTTCATCGCATTTGAGATGGTTGCAATAATTCGAAGGGTTCGCAATTGCGAACGCCTGATCGCAAATGCGATAACTGCGGCCTATAAAGTGAGATTTAAGACAGGACTTTCACCCATTTTTCAATTATTTAAAACCCTAAACCGCCATAGACGATTTCCTAAAGACTCAAACTTCTCCAAATCATAGGTAAGTGATTCCAAAATTCCTTTCGATCCTTAATAACTTTTAACAAGATTTCATCATAAAATCTAGAATTTTCAGGGTAAAAATTGAGATTTTTGGGCAGAACTTAGGAGTTTCAAAATTTGGGGATTTAGACCTCGAATTGAGGTCGGATTCCAAAACCAATTCTACATCCGGACTCGGGGGAGAATGGGTAAACGGATTTTGGTCCGAACCTCGAGTTTAGACCAAGCGGGTCTGGGGTCGATTTTCAAATTTTGATAATAAAACATAGGAATACCATAGTTTTTCATTAAAGTTAATACCTTTAGAAATAATTAATGATATTGAACTCAATTGTGATTAGATTCGAGTGAGTTGAAGCCCAATTCTAAAGGAAAAGCAGTGCTTGAGCAGTGAGTGGCCTGTGAATTCGAGGTAAGTGTTGTGTCTAACCTTAGCTTGAGGGAATAGGTATTGTGTGATTACCTGTTACCTGTTTTGTTGCTAAATCCAATGTATAGGTGAGGTGATGAGTACCTATACGTTGTGGTCAGGTCATAACATGCGAGTGAAAGTAAATTCTTGTTATTTTGGTAGTTGTAAAGCCTATTACTTGTGATTATCGTTGTTGTTGAAATGTTAGAAGTTTGGTATCTGGTTCCACCATGATGGATAATATTGTGAACACTGAGTAGAGATTTAAACAACAAATAACGCTAGAAACTATGTTGGAACACTGATTTCTTGTGAAATCCCTTGTGAATATTGAATTGAGATTGAACTGATATATGATAAAAGAAACTATGATGAAATATCGATTTCCTGTGAAATCCCTTTGTGTATGTGTTAATGATTCTGTGATTGGTAAGGAGGAGTGTAAAGAACGAAGGGTGATGCCGTGCATGATCCATATATATTCTATTGTGAAGAAGAGAGTAAAAGCACGAAGGGTGATTCCATGCCTGAATGAAATACCTTGTCAGAGTAAAAGCACGAAGGGTGATGCCGTGCTTGAATGAAATACCTTGTGAAAGTAAAAGCACGAAAGGTGATGCCGTGCCTGAATGAAATACATTGTGAGATAAAAGCACGAAGGGTGATGCCGTATAAGCTTATTTATGATATGGTGAGGATGGGAGTAAAAGCACGAAGGTGGTGCCGTGCGAGTTCCTTTTCTATTCTTATTGCTTTAAATTATTGTTGATTACTATTTATTGTTGTCTTGTTGTTTTTCTCACTCCTTATGTTAAATTCCCCATAGTATGATTCCTTCCCATTATTGGATATAATGTTAACTCTTTAATTGCTATTGTTGCTTCTAGTATGTATATACATGTCCAGGTTTTATGTGGTGTCCTGTCCTAGCCTCGTCACTACTTCGTCGAGGTAAGGCTCGGCACTTAATCAGTACATGGGGTCGGTTGTACTGATACTACACTCTGCACTTCTTGTGCAGATTCAGGTACCGGTCAAAATAAGTGCAGATTCAGGTACCGGTCAAAGTTAGGTGAAAGTAGTTACTGATTCTATACGCGCGGAGACCCGAGGTAGATCTGCTGGCGTCCGCACACTCCTGGAGTCTTCCCTTATTTATTTAGATTACTATTTTATTTCGTTAAAAACAGAGACATATTCCTTTCAGCCCATTTATTTGTAGTACTCTTTAGTAGTTCGTGGATTGTGACACCAGACTCTGGGTAGTTGTGTAGTTAAGTAGTAGTTCGTGGCTCTTTATTGATATTTCGAATATTATTTTGATATTACTTTTGGGCAATAGTAGTTTTTGTAATTACTTTAAATTGTTTTGTTATGGTGAAGTAAACTTTTGAAAGAAAAGCGGGTAGTAAATTTCTAACATTGGTTTGCCTAGCAAGTATGGTGTTAGGCGCCATCACGATCCCGTGGTTTGGGAATTTGGGTCGTGACAAGTTGGTATAAGAGAACTAGGTTGCTTAGGTCTCACAATTCATGAACAAGCTTAATAGAGTCTGAGGGATCGGTGCGGAGACATATGTACTTATCTCTCAAAGACTATGAAGTTAGGAACAAACTCATTGTTATTTCTACTCCATCGTGCAGTTCTTGTGATCTCAAATGCTCATAGAACTCTTCTATTCTCTCGTAAACGGCGAGAACGCATGCTTCTTCTTCCGCAAACCAATAATTAGGTCCCCCAACAGCAGCAGCTCCTATTAGGGGCAGAGGTCGAGGCCGGGGCAGGACTCAGTCCATTGCTCAGGGCAGGTCGATACTTTATTTTGGTTAGTAGTAGAAATTGTGCTAGACTTGGGAGGGCCATATTTCATCAGAGCACTCAGGCTACGTGCCCCATTGCTGTTACAACTCAACTTACATGACCAACTAGGGCAAGGGGCCGGAATGTCAAAGGTGGAGGTTAGACTCCTAGAGGTGGAGACCCGTCCTGTTGATATGTATTTTTTATGGTAGGGCTGAGGTCGCTATATCAGATGGTGTCATTGCAAGTACAATTTATAGTTGTTATAAAGTAACAATTCCCTTAGCTTGATCCAGTCGTGAGTATCTAAGAAATTCCTCCTAATATGCTCCACCCATGGGTAAGCTTCATTACCATGAAAACTCAACTCGAATACAGACCCAAGACTCAATTGAAACCAATGAATCTCAAAGGGGTTACTTGTAGCCCGAGAAAACTATTTTTGTGAATATAAGAGCATTTCTTTTTTCAAAAAGATAAAGCATCCATATGCCGAGGTCTAAATCATGTTGGTACCAAGAAAGCCACAAATTTGGCCGACAGGCACAACCTCAACTCGAACCATTCATTCTTTCTAAATTAACAAAACTATATCTACACTACAAGACTAATTCCCTAAAGAAAGTCGCCAAGATATCCATCATCAGGAAGAGTCGAAACAAATTTCTCCAAAAAGATTAACCGATTACCAAGGATATCACCACCAAAATAAAAACATACTATACATATATAACATAACAATCTCCATATGAAGACAAAGTAATGTCACATAACTAACAAAGGACAGAATACCAATTCACCTAAATAAACTAAATTTTCATAAGAACAAATAACAAATACCAATTCACAAATAAATAAATTAACATCCCATTCTTAGTTATTCAAGAAGCTACCTCAACTTGAAAATTAGCAAAATAGAGTAAAATGATGAACGATGCTCCCTGGATACTGCATCAAGTACTCCCCTCGCTGTCAGACTCCATTGCATCCTCTTCTCCTTCTTCCTCGGACCAATGGACTGGAACATCATCGTGCTCTTCTGGCTCAGCCGATTGTAGAGGCTCCTGAGACTTTAGAACCTTGAACATCCCCTTCACACCCCTCCAAATGCGGGTGAAGAACTTATCTCTCTTCTTCTCCCTTTTTCTTCATCCGGGAGTGTGAAATTGCTAGTTTGGTATGAGAGGAGCTCAAACCACCGTGTGCCGTGGCCAAATCAGTATATGCCTTCTCCAGCTACTTCAGGTGCTCCCCCTGTTTCTTCTGATCATCAAGGATCTTCTTAAAGTCTTTCTTTGAAACATACGTAGAGGGTCCCTCAGATGTTTCCCCAGGTCCCTGAGGAAGCCGAGATACTAGCTCGTGAACTTACCTCATTTCCTCGGAAAGCATAGAAAATGGTCCTCCTGTAGAAGAAGAAGGCTGGCTAACCTGCTCGGTCTGAGGAGGCAATTCTGATTTTCTCTTCTTGCCCTTGATAGCTCCACCCTTTCCTCTCTTCTTCAAAGGGTTGATTGGCTTTCCCGGCTCTACCCAGTTGTCCCCCGGATCCTCCTCGGCCCCAGATGATTGCCATAAATGCTTCCATGAAGGAAGACTGAGTGGGAGCAAAGAAACTAGCAGACTGATCACTAAATAGATACAAATAGGTGCAAATTCTGACATCACCACAGAAAACTTAGTTCTTTCGCTCCTTGCTGGCGGAGAGGCATACCTGAAGAAATTGGAAGATCGACGACGGAACAAAGAATGCTAATTACGACAACAACACAACAAAGAAGAATTTTATGGGGCTTCCCTGTCGAGAATAAAAAGTTTTTCTCTTAGAGAGGCGTTTTCCTCACTTAGAAAAGCGTTCCTTCTCTCAAGAGATTTCCATAACTCTCATAACTCTAGGTGATGTTGCATTTCCAATCGCGCTTGGTGCTTTAAGTTTATAAAGCCACGAAAATGATGCGCTTGAGTTCCTTTTAGATATTGATAAAAAGGGGAATCATGCCTATCGACACATAGACTTTCTAAGACCTGGCATAGAGCAGGGTGATTTAATTCTAAGGGTTCAAGGTGCACCCACAGTATGGAATCCAGGTCTTGTGGATCAATGAAGAATTTTGGATCCTCCCGACCATAAAAAAGGAGTTGATAGAGGGAGAAATATGCTCTCGAGTCGCAAAACACAATTCTGTATTGAGGAAGTCCCGCACCATGACCTCGTACTCCCTGGGTGGGAGTCCCTGGGTTTGTAGGCGCTGTCGTAAAAATTCCACCCATTACGGATCCTTATCCGGTTGATTCATATAATGGGTTAGTAGCTGCAATTAGATGGGAGAATACAAAATAGGGAATGAAGTAAAATAGCATCAAACAAGTTAGCATGGATTCTATATCCAAAATTTACCAAGCAATAAAGACATATGAACCATTTCAGAATAGAAAGAGCCTGCTGTAACTTGGGCCTTGTTATATAGTAGAAAAATAGTTTCACTTCTAAATCCAAAGGGAGATAGAACCTAATAAGAATGAGGAAAAGTCATAACCAGAAGAAATAAGTGAATTCATCCAGTTGAGGCATTCTTGATTGGTTGAGACAAAACGATTCCCTCAATACAAATTAACTCCATCAAGCCTGTACGAGTAGTGAAGAAGTATAGAGCACTTTGGTTGGTTTTTGACCAACGGAAAGCATGGATAAAGATGCACAAATGAAAAAGGGCTAAAAAAAAGGACGAAGTAATTTCATATATAAAAAGAGCGGTACACTGAACACGAACCCAATATCAAAGAACTAAAGAGGAAGCTACTCGATCATTCAACAACAGGAATCTACCCTAGGATCCAACCTGCCAGCTTTCTTCTCTTATGATATTTCGAATAGCGAGAAAGTGAAGTAATGGGGAATATATTGGAGTGGACTAATACTCTATTAGACAAGAGGAGGAATCTTTATTAAATAGGATGCCTCCCAAGCGCCGAAGGGCTAACCATCATATTCTCAATCGGCTTTGCCTCGCTGCATACTTTCGTTTAGTATTCCTTACAGCTATTCTCCAATCATCCGAAAACAGTAGTGAGGCGGACATTGATTTTGTAGAAAGGCTAGCTGCCTTGCAGGGTCGCTTGCCTAGTACACCGGTACTATGCTATGCGAGGCTCAACATCGGGTCCAATGTAAAGCAAGCCTTGCCAATGATGGTGGCTCCATACAGGTAGACGTAGGCCCTGAAACCATAACAAAGACAATACAATTACAGGGAGGACGTACATGTTCTCGGGCGAGTGCGAACATGGTTAGTATACAAGATCATCAATATAGTAATAGGATGCATCTGCTGAAGGCAAGACTCATGTAACAACAAGCTAGACCGAAGCTCAGTCATAGTTGGTTTTGGTTGTTGAAGCTTCACCTAGTGACAAAGCTTTCATAGTCTGAAGGCAGGCCAGCAAGAAGGAATGTAAGCATATCAGAATGGGACACCGGTGCATTGATAGATGCGAAGGAGTCACAAATGTTCTTGAATGTACGAAGGTAAGCCGCCATAAACTGATTTCCTTTCTCCTCTCTTTCACTATCATGTTCCTCACTAACCCGAAAGTATTTCTTTAAACCATACTTTGGGGAGGGGATCTTTGAACCTTGTTTGAGCTCCTCTTCCCCTTTCTAGACAAGAAAGGAGAAGGGGAAGGGGAACTCCTTTCTTTTCGTTTTCACTTACATACGCGAATCTAGGTCCAGCCTCTCTTGCATTCAGTTATCCAGGGGGATGTCTACTCTTTCGTTTACATACGCAAGCTCCCTATTAGTCACAATCGCACTTCTGTGCAATATCCAATGCATATTAAAGCACTTAGCGGCCAAGCATCAATAGAGTAGTCTGGGGATTGGTGCCCAGTGACACATTAAAGGTTGAACCATGAACAACTCTGAGTGCCCCAGTCTTAAGTTCCTATCAACCACTTTATCAACAAGGCACCCATATGGTAATGCGATATTGTGGTCTCAACGACATAACTATCCCATCAAAAAATCATTGGATAGATCAACAGGCAATGAAGGTCCAACATACCCAAAATATATAGGACCAAACTCTTGTTGGTACTTGAATTCCTACATGGAGCGGCTTTGTTGTACATCATGAATCTTTCTGTTCACACACCTCTTCACATCTATCACCAGGATTTCGGAAGTAATAAAACCTGACTATTGGGTTAACCTTAACATCAATTGATGCTAGTCTGAGAGAAACAATAGAGAGGGGGCCAACAACCTTTTCCATCAGGGTTGCCACAGTAAAATATACCGGAGAGGGGGAACTCCTAACAAAAGCACCATGAGACGGGGCTTTTCTCCCAAACATCTCCTTCTGCACGAGTGGCGATCGTGCCTAACCTTTGAAATTGAGCTACTTCTCTCTCTTTTTCATTATCTAGTTTCGGCCAGTGGCTTGGAAGCAAGCTACCCGCGCTATATAGAGGGAGAAGAGCAACATGATTGAAGAAGCTGGTTCAAATCTAAGGTATCAATCGACTTTATTTCCGTCTTCTTTTCTGCCAGGGGTAGATGCCTTAGATTAAGAAAGGGTTGGTAGGCCCTTCGTCCATTACCGATGATCCTCTCCTGGTCAATTGCTTGGGGTTTATTTCCGTCTTCTTTTCTGCCAGGGGTAGATGCCTTAGATTAAGAAATGGTTGGTAGGCCCTTCGTCCATTACCGATGATCCTCTCCTGGTCAATTGCTTGGGGTTTCAGACCATTGCTTTCTTTTTTAGTCGTATCAGGTGCATCACCTTTGCTTTGACTTGCCTTGTACGTATAGTCAGTAATCAATGTTAGAAAGATTCTTCTATGATAAGTGGTCCATTCCACCTTAAAAAGTAGCCCATTCTATTAAGTTTCCTGTAGAGCGAGGGTCTCTTCTTCCTGCCTTTTCTGTAAGAGATTTTCTTTCTTGCCTGAGTATGGGTCTACCTACCTTATTCTTAGATGCCTTACCCTTCCTTATCCTGAGTCTTGGTATGCTTAGATTCCGGTTCCCCAGCTGATTATTGAATCTCTTTTTGCCTTGGTGTGCAAGACAACAGAGGGGCAACTTAGCCTTCTTCTCCCTTGCGGATCTATTACAACTAGCGATTATGATAAACATTATTATAGAAATTGGGGCTAATTCAATAGAAATCGGTCGTACCTAGCCTCAATTCACGTCGCAAACATTGTCCAATGATTCATGAAAACATACAAAGAGCAGAGTTGGCGCATCTGATCTTTCTTCTTCAGTGCCAGGCATAAAGAGCTAGCACTAAGAGTAGGGGATGAATCTTTATCGAATTCCTTTTGAATTACTTGGATAACATCTTTATGGACATCTGAGAGAGGTTCTTTCTACTAGTGCTCCTCCTCCTGCTAATGCTAGTGCAACTTTGAAAGTTGTTAAAGCAAAGATTAGATATCTCTTTTATTATTAATTAATAATTGTCATTCTCTGATCGGACTAATCTCGTATACATGGCTATGTCCCTGACCTGAGACTAATGAAATAAGTTCCTTCCTCTGCCTTTTCCTTCGACGTTCGCCAATCGGAGAGGACAACAGATTGAGTCTGAACCTTAATTTAAAGATGGAAGGAAGACCCGAATGGACTTAATTAGGATCATGGGCAACCCTTCGTGCATGAGATAACAATGACAGGAGACTGACCGGTCGGGGTCGAGTGATCCTCAGGGTTTAGGGCTCCTTCTACTGCTGCAACTATCTCTCTTCTCTTCTCTTTTAGAAAGTAAAGGACCATCAGAGAGGCAAGTGCTTTCATGAATGCGGTAAGCCAATCAATCTTTTCGTTACATATCGGGGACAAGGAACTATCCTAGCGAACTCGATTTCCCGAAGAAAAGAGAGGGCGCTCTTCTAATATTTAACTCCTAGCTGCTCTACATCTCTATTTTCAAAAACCCTGCTCACCTATAGCCCTATAACCAAACAGGCAGGCGAGACATCAGAGCAGCTGTAGAATGGAGATTACAATTCCATTTTTTTTATATGAAAGGGGTGGCATGTGAAACCAACAATCCCATATTATGGAATAAGAGCAGTGGAACTTGCGGAAATAGGTTTTGAGGAAGGGACTGATTGAACTAAGGAACTGAACTAATGGACGAGGAGGAATAATAAGTCAATCTTGGTCGGAATCGAAAATGGGGAAACTGACCACATGATCGACAATGGGCATAAACCCTAAAATAAGATTCACTCGTTCTTCAGTCCTCACGTAGACATGAATGGGAGGCCCCACAGATAGGATTCAGATTTCTGAATGGGAAAGCATTTTTTGTTGGCCTATACGCTAACTTTGAATCAAAGATTTACTCACTGCCAACAAAAACATACTATATTTACTACTTTAAATCGATTCACTAAGCCAGTTAAAAGCCTTATTACTTACGCAATTCCAGTAGTGTGTAATACATCCAAAATTCTCAATATTAAATGCTTTTGGCAAGCCAGAGCAAGACTTCTCTGTGGGAACCCCCCGGTAAAGGAGACCTGTCAAGTCAAATAGGCTTCTAATAAGAAATTAGCTCATTCATTAATTATGCAATGACTTTCTTTTTCGTAGCGTCAACGTTACCTTTATATATCCCTCGTCTAGTCGAGATTCCCTAAGAGAAAGGGATCAAATCTGTAGTTGTAATTTCTATACGTCAATCTAATTTCGCTTCCATTCCTCATCCATTCTGAGGAAAGATTCTTGAATAACAAGCAAAGAATAGTCTTATAAGTCCTTGTCCGTTATGTATTCTCCAGTAAGAAAGTCCCTTACTCCGGCTAGTACGAATTTTCATTTTAGGCAAGGAAGCTGCAGCGCGAGTACCCTTTTTTTTTTGCTTTTGCTATAATAGAGGAGATTTCCATTGGACTAGTTAAAAGACTTAGATAACACACCGGGTTTACATAAGAAAAAGTTCATGTAGATAAAAGAGATTAGACTAGTCATTGCACTAGTAGCGTCTACGAGCCTCCCGCTTCGGTACCATCTCCTTTTTACCAGCCGAGCTGGCATGTCAACCCTTTGCGACGCTTTCTTCCTAGCTAGAACTCACACATCGCAAACATAAATGAGAACTAAGCATAGTCTGACTCCCTAGCGCACAGAGCAAGAGTAAGCTACTTCACTCGACAAGAAGAAATAGGCTAACGATCGGCTCAGATAAGGATGCCTCCTCTCTTTCCAAGCTAGCTCCGATGCAACCGCTATCGAATTAGCTCTTGGGGATATCATAGGTAAGAAGCAATCCAATGATGGAGGAAGTGAATCAATCATAAGATGTTGTTAAAAAAGTTCTGTTGCTTGCCCGAGTAGGGGAAGGGATTGACCTAAGGCAAGGTTTACTTATCCCACTCTAGTGCTGGTAGGAAGCCTCCTTTCGAGTAGTCTCATAGGTCAGACCGATTCCAACCATTATTGCTAAGGCTCCTAGAGAAATATCAAACTTAAGAGTAAGAAAAATTTCTTGTCTTAGACTTAGATAGCAGTTGCAAGTTTAAAGACCAGCAACGAGGGGAAGACTTTTATAGAGAAGTTTAGACAGGTTGACTCTTTTTTTGAGAATTATTTATAGAAAGAAGAGGGAGGAGATCAAAACGAAATACTTGTATCGAACGATCCCCTATCTCAATTACAAGTAAGGAGCTATTACCCTATGCCTATGGTCTTCGTTCCTTACACAATAGATTGAGAGCCAGATTGAGATGCCCTATCAAGGGAGTCTCCAGCTCTACATCTATCTACTATTGAGAAAGGAAGTAGGGTTTGAGTTACCCAGCTCAGTAACAAACAAGGTTCGGAGAAAAACCTAATTACGAAAGAACCCCTGTTGATTTGCCAAATATCTACAAGCCAGGATTCTAGAGAAAGAGATGCTATTAAGGATACTTTAACAAAACCTTAGTACTTATCTTGAGTTGGGCATCCCTGACTCCATTCCTGAATAGAGAAGGGAATGCGGTGAATCACCAGTTTGAATCGAAGAATAGGCACCCAAGAATTAGCAGCATATTTGCAGGATCTATAGAGTGGGGAAATCCACCCGAGACCCTCGGGACCTTAACCAATTATATCAACATGTACCAAAACATGATACGAACTCACTCGAGGCCTCAAATCACATCAAACAACGTCGAAATCATGAATCGCTCTCCAATCCAAATCTTTAAGAACTTAGAATTTCAAACTTCTACATCCGACGCCAAAACCTATCAAATCATGTCCGATTGACCCCAAATTTTGCACACAAGTCATATTCGACATTACGGGCCTGCTCCAACTTTTGGATCTGAAATCCGACCCCGATATCAAAAAGTTAAACTCTCGGTCAAACTTCTCAAAAACCTTCAAATTTCTATCTTTAGCCAAATGACTTCAAAATGACCTCCGGACATCCGAATTCACTTCCGATCGCGCTCCCAATTCCAGAATCACCATATGAAGCTATTCCATTTGCACGTCGATTTGGGTACTGATATTGAAGGAAGTGTACATGAAAGGGACTAATCTGACGCACAAAGGACACAAGCTCGAGTAGAAAGAGAGGTCGGCCTACAAGTAAATTTTGAAATGTTGCAGGCACAACAAGTTGCTATCGCTCAGTTACAGAGTTAGCAAAAGACTCCGAGCGGAGCAGGATCAGAAACGGCTCCTCGAGTTGAGCCAATCCCAGAAAGATCGAGTAATAACGGGGAGGGAGCTGACCCCACCATTATGAAAATGCTCAAGAAACTCATCAAGAGGATCGAGTCAGGAGAAAAGAAGATAGAGGACAACGATAAGAAAGTGGAAACCTACAACTCGAGGGTCGACCAGATCCCCGGAGCACCTCCTGTCTTGAAGGGACTAGATTCGAAGAAGTTTATACAGAAAACATTCCCACCGAGTGTGGCTCTGAAGCCCATTCCGAAGAAGTTCCGGATGCCCGACAACCCAAAATATAACGGGACCATAGATCCCAACGAGCATATCACCACATATACTTGTGGTATAAAAGGAAATTATTTGAAGGAACCAGGATGTAAATACACTGAAGAGCTACCAAACATGATCACCAAGAAGAGAGTAGCAAGTGCTGGCTTGGGGCTCAGAGCTCCTTAAGCTTGGGTTCGCTTCGGGCTTGCGTTCGACCTTGACTTCGAGGTTGGCTCCTAGGCCCAGCTAACAATAAAATACAACACCAGATCTCCCGCGGATAATACCCTAAAAGAAAGACTGGTGATTTGTTGATACCAAGGTTGAGGCTCCTTTACAAGCTCAAGAGAAGAACAAGATTCGAGATGCAGAAAGTGGATTCTAGCTCTCAACACCCTCCCCCTTGGGAATAGCTCCTTGTGAACACCCCAGTACAGATCACCAAATAAGAGATGCTAGCGTTGATCTCAGAAAAACAACATTGATTGGTTGAAGAATACTTCGATTAGCTTCTATCTCGGTAACAAGAGAGAGATTAGAATCGGAGAACAAATCAAATAACGAAGGAAATACCGCTGATTCATCGAGAATCTACATCCAAGACTGGTAGACAAGAAGCTAGCAACTCGATCTAGAGATCGAAGAATGGGAGAATGACCCAAACATGTAAGAGATACTGGCGATAGGCCTCAGATATACAATCGATGAATCACCGGAAGGAAATACTGGTGATACGCTGAGAGATACTGGGAATTCTACGAAAAAGTGCACCTGGACTATAGAGCTCCTCACTCACTAAAAAGAGAAGAGGTCGGGGAGGATCGATACACTTCGTTGTCCATCCCATGGACAACTCCTTCCTCTTGCTTATTCTTTCGTCTGAGTGATGCTTGAGTGAAGATCCGGTTAACTAATTTCAACCAAACAAAATCATCTGATTGACCAGGCCTCCTTAGGGAATACAGATTCAACAAAAATTGGTACCAAGATTGACTAATTAAAGAATCTCTATATTCCTAGATGCCCGGCAAGACATGAGAAAGACCTGAAAGTCGAAAGAAGCCTTTCGATCAAATGAAAGTCCCCAGCCCCAGTTTAGATATTCTATTCGTAAATGGGGTCATGCTCTTTGAGTGAGATAGCGTTGACAGTAAATCCCCTTCTTGGGATTCAGAGAGGTCTGCGAACCTGTGCTTCAGCTTTCGCTGGCGGGCTTTCGTCATCCATATCCATCACTGTCAGGGTTAAGCGCATCCGTACAAACTAGACTCCTTTAAATGAAAAAAGGCTTCTTGTCGGAAAATACCCCCTTCCCATCAACGTATTTTTAGCATTAATGAAGGGTGGAAGATACCACACTGTGGATCCAAGCACAGNGTACCAAGATTGACTAATTAAAGAATCTCTGTATTCCTAGATGCCCGGCAAGACGCGAGAAAGACCTGAAAGGAGAAAGAAGCCCTTCGATCAAATGAAAGTCCCCAGCCCCAGTTTAGATATTCTATTCGTCAACGGGGTCATGCTCTTTGAGTGAGATAGCGTTGACCGTAAATCCCCTTCTTGGGATTCAGAGAGGTCTGCGAACCTGTGCTTCGGCTTTCGCTGGCGGGCTTTCATCATCCATATCCATCACTGTCAGGGGTAAGCGCATCCGTATAGACTAGACTCCTTTAAATGAAAAAAGGCTTCTTGTCGGCAAATACCCCCTTCTCATCAACATATTTTTAGCATTAATGAAGGGTGGAAGATACCACGCTGTGGATCCAAGCACATGAAGTTTAGGAGGTGTCACCATCAATCACGTAAGATAAGAAGTGACCTCAGTCTTCAGATCCTATGTGTGGCACACAGACGAATCTTGCCGATGACTCTTCACAAGTAGGCGCGACGTCGATTTGAAAAGCAAGCAAGATTCTTATTATCTTATCTTTATCTACTTAAAGACTCTGCTTGTACGAGTCTTAAGTGATTCTAGGGCTGGGATCACGAATGGAGTTCAGTCACCTTCCACCGCCAACTAGAAAGAGTTCCCTTTCAGCCAGGATAAATAGCCGAGTTCAAAGGAGAGAGTTATCTCGCGCCACTAGGTATTCTCTACCTAGCCACCTATCTCGCTTTCAGGTAGAGGTAGGCTCTTGCAAGATGCAAGATGCTTAAAGCCTTTCGAGCTGCTGTTGCTCATTCGAGAGCTTGTAGTTGCAGATCTGGAAGATATCTAAGGTGGAGTTGATCCCACGGACGTAGAGAACGTCATAGCCGATTCACTAAGTCAATTAGCCAGTTAAAGAACCTCCCCATCAGTGGAAACTCTTTATCCAGGCGATGAAGATCCCGAAATGGAGTCCCTAGTTCACAAGCCTGTTCCATAGCTAGCTGGGGTTTAACCATACTCCCTGGAAGCACACGTTTTGGGGTAGACAAATCGATCAGGTCGAATAATCCGTTCTAGTTCCTGCTACCCTTCTTGCCGCTCGACATGAATGAAGTTGAATACTCGATCTTCTCGGACAGAGCTTAGTCCTCTTCCCTGCTTTCCTTTATTTTTTTGTTATGTTAACAGAAGACTTAATCATTAGAATTAGAAAGAGATAAAAAGTACACGACAAAAATACAGAGCTAACCTCAGCAATAGAGGAAGGAAGAGCAAGACTACTAAAAGTACTCGACATGCCGATAAATAGAAAATATGGTATGGCAAGATTTTCAATAAGCGAGTGAATACACGATAGCATTGATTGAATGGGGTCATGGGAGAGAATTCATTTGTTGAAGGAGAAAGTCCATCGAAGGAAGACACTTTCGACCTATCCTCGATCTCTTTCTCGATGGGGAAAATAACTAAATGGTAAGAAGGAAGTGGCGTCAGTGGAAGATGAGTGTTAGATCTTCTTTAGCTTAGCTGGGAAGAAAGAGTTTGATATACTTAATCTGCTTTCCTTGGCGAGCTCACTGGATCTCTTTTCATCAGGGTAGAGGGAAGAAGGTGTTCAAAAGGCATCAGTGGGCTTCAAAGAGGTAGCCGACTCAAAGCGTAGAGCGATTTAGGATTAGATCTATACTGGATTAGGCTTTGGATAGTTGGATAGATCGCCTTAAGGCTATAAAGGCTATTCAAGGGCAGGCGAGCGAATTCTATCTATGCCTAAGATAAGGAAGAAAATAAGTAGATTTTGGCTTGGCATTACTATTTTCGCACCAGTCTTCCTTCCTTTTTAGTAGCCGAAGGTGAGAAGAAAGAGCTCACTCTTCCCGTAGGTAGTTTCATTCCTAATTGTTCAAGCCTTTAGATCTGTCTTTGACAGAGATTTTACTTTCTAGTCAAAGGGGCTTTACCTGATGGATAGAATCTTCTTGCAAGAGGTTTTATGTAAATCAAACTTCCTTGCTGTCTTATAGGTCCCTCTTCTCTTGCTGATTTAGAACTCGAGGAGGAGAGAGGCTCTTCTGACTAAAGCAAAAAAGGGGTGAGCTTGAGAGTTAATCTTCTTTCAGCTAAGAGAGATGCTAGCATAGAATGAAGGTGATTCGCCAGTATTTGGAATAAAGAACCTTCTATAATGAAGAGTAGGATGTGAGAGAAGTCTAGTCGACTAAGAGAAGAGAAAGAGGAATGTACCTACCAATCCAATAAGGGGACAGAGTGGAAGAGAAGGGAACCTTATTCTTAGTCAAAGTCTATTCAATATACCCCATAGTCTAGTGGTTAGGGAACCTCTCTTTCAAGTAGGCGGGGGGGATTCGAGTTCCCCTGGGGGTATGGGTACTAAGAAAGGAAGTTGATCACGGAGAGAAGGGCCTTTGTCTGATTCAGTTTCACTCTGAAGAATGTCCTTTTATCTTCCTATTCCATTCTTCCTATCCTACAGGAAATAAATCTCTTAGCTCACAAAGCGAAGGTAGGCCTTCTTTTCTTTCAATACTAGCTAGTAGTGAAGACTCTTCTTGATCACCTTCCTGGGATAGTTTCCATCATCATCCTTAGTTAGCCGACACCTATCTCTTCTCTTTTCTTTACAGAAGCGAATTCGAAAGCGCAAACAAAGCAACAAGAAGAAATCCTAAAGGCACAATCAAGGGAAGGCTCGAACAACTGTCAAAGGGCTTCCCTTAGGGGACCTATTATACCACTTCCCAGAATAGAAGACAAGAAGGAGGTTTGACATCACTCGTGACACAAGAAGGTCAGCTCACCAAAGAGGGGAAGAAAGGTCAGCACTTGAGAGGCTTGCTTCGATAGGAGTCAAAAAGAAAAGGCTCAATAAGGAACTACACTCGAAGAATGGAAAGGCAGGATGCGAAGGCGCTAATAAGATTTTTCTCGAAGCAAAGGCCCATACAATTACCTTTTCCTTATATAAATAATAAATAATAATAAATATTCCCTTTGATCGCTACAAGTATGTATCCACGTAAACGAAATGAAGGCAAGCTATCTGATAAATTTTCTGAAAATGCCAATGCCGCATCACCAACTTTTTGAACACCTGACCTCTTGACTCAAAGTATTGAGCCACGTAAATCAACTCCAAAGCTAAATGATTCCTTTTAGGATGATTTTGATACTTTTATAAGCCTTGATAAGAGCCTGGTCTAGGATCAAGAATTTTCCCTCTAATATAAAAGTTACGAGTAGAAGGGCTCATCCCAGAAGTTTTTCCTAGAGGTGAAAAGGGAAGGGGCATTGGTACTTATGCAGGGTCGGGTTAAATGAGTTCCGCGGGTAAGAAACTCGGTGCAAGCTCTAGCTGATGGCATTGATGTAAAAAAGACATCTAGAATAGATCGAACTAAATGTTGAATCATAAGTAGGAGGGATAGCGCTTCCTTTTCTCTTTATAGGTCTACTTCTTTCACTACTTATGCATTATAGCGATAAAAATAAGCTTCTTCCGTGACCGGAGCATGGAGACCAAAAAGTTTTGACTTACCGCCACACCTTGATTTTCCTTTATTACTATTACGTTCTGCCCTTACATCGTAAAAGTCAGGGTTAAGCTATAGAACTAGATACGTAAGAGAAAGAGAGGAGAGAGGAACTTTACTTCTCTGATGAGGCATAAGAAATAGCAAACAATCTCTAACTAAGTAGTTTAAGTGGTCCGCTGTCTAACATCTTTCGTATCTTGTTCGTGTTCGGTCACCTTCGCTGAAGTTTTTGATCTACCTCCAAAACCTAAATCCATCTTTTTAAATGGCTCATGCCTAGATTAGGTCTTAAAAAAAGGCTATCCATAGAAAGAATTAACTCCAGACTGGCATGGCTTTGAGGTTCACTCAAGATCCGGATTCTCTCAGGGATTATTAATTACGTATACATAAGGAATATTCAACAAAGCAGACCAACACTTTTTATTCATTAATAGCCGTTACATGGGAATAAATCAAATAGGAATCTTACACACACGTAGACTAGCCACACAACTAAACACAACATTACAAAGTTAACAACGAAAGCATTAAAGACTACTAGTGATACATGCAAACACACCCCAAAAAAGCAATCTACTTAGCATAGGAGTAGATCTCCACCAAACAAAGAAAAAGAAGAAACACACTACTTTGCGTCTACAGACACTTATTTAAACCTTCTAAAACTAAAAAGAGTCGACGGGCTCTTCTATTCTAGTTTCCCTGGCGACCACGGATGACAGCACCTACAATTAGGTCTTACTGTTCTTGGAGGAGAGCCCGTTTCCTGTCTTCCAGGACGCTAATGCGGTCCTGGATCCGATGCATGACTGCAGCCACAAGTGTAGGATCGATGGGAGACAGGTGCTCCCAAAAGGCAGTCAGGGTTTGCTGCCTTTGTTCTTTTTGGTTTTCGACGACTTGAATTGATTCTTGAATTGTTTCAAGTCTTCCGATGATATCCATTTCAGTGCTGTTGGAATAAGTGTTACTGAAAGTATTTCTTTTTTACTTCTACGTCTCTCTTTGAAAATATAGACTGAAAGAAGCTTCTATTTATAGGCCTTGGAGGCGCTTAACTCTTTCTTATTATTAGAAATAATTGTTTTCTTAGTTTCATAACATGTTTCAACCCCGGATTTTCATGAATATGGAACCTCATCCACTAGATTTTAGTGTGCTGAATAATTATCTTCGTACTCCAATCCGTACGAAAGGCCCCCTTTCTTTTGGCGGGTATTGCCACATAGCTTAATTTCGGATCACTCCTTAAGGAATAGGACACAATAATATAGCGCACATCAGAGAAGAGAGTACCCCCTTTATTATAAGACAACCCCCCCGCGTCCTTTCTTAAGAGATGGAGCAATCGTCACTCGACAACTCAAAGCTGACCGGTACAACCCGCGTGCTTGCCTACTCGTCCCGGCCTATTTGTACCCAGATACTATTTCTTCCCTTATAAAAGAAAAAAGGGCCCGTCGGCCAATCGTCACTCGACAGCTCGAAAGCGGATCAGTACAAAACCATATGATCTGTACTTGTTTACGTACTGACCCTTAGGCCTAAGGCTTCGTCGTACCCTGCTTACTCCTCTTTCATTTTCACTGGCTTCTACTTGTCTTTTTTTTATTGGCTTATTTATAAAATGGTATCAGCATTTGAGACGACTCTCCCCATCCAATCCTCAGTCGTCCGTCCTTGCTTATAACCACTATCTCTTGATTGATCTATTTTTTTCTACCTTTACAGGTCGCTCTGTAAGTTCACTAGCAATACACCAATACAACACTAGCTATAGTAGTAACTAGTACAACGAGTCAGGGGTCGGGTGAATTCAATAATAGATGCCTGTTGGAATTCCAGCCTTCCTTCTCCTTTCAGGGAGAGCTAATGCGGGTATTTTGGTTTGTAAGTAATAAAACCTACTATTCCGCTATGAGGGAAAGGAGTGAAAAGCTATGTGAAGTCAAAGAGGAGTTAAGAAAAAGTCTTGTTTATTAACATTTAATAATAATGAAAGTACTTATTTTTAATTTTTTAATTCACATTTGATTTTAGTTCAAAATTACAATTATATCCTGTCTCTGTAAGGTGAGAGTGGAATTTATCCTTTATTTTGTCCTTTCCATTCACTCGGATTTCTTTCGTTTCATCAATTTTGTCCGGATCCCACCTTTCTTCCGAAAAAAGGGAAGGAGACGGATCTTCTTCAGTGGATCCCTCTTGTTCCTGTTTAGTCCCCTTCATTTCATAAGATCAAGCTGTTTCTATTTCTACATCTCTTTCTTCCTCACTTTCCACCCTTTCTTCTGTTTTTGAGGCTTCTTTCAGTTTCTTAGTAAGAATGGGTGAGGGTATTCTGCCTAAATAGTAGACACAGGTAATAAATAAGAGAATACTAAAGATCCGAGCCATAGAATTTCTCAATTCTAACACAAGGTACTTATTAGATCGAATGTACTTATTCGATCTAATAGAATGATTTTGCCGTATCCAGACTAATACCAATCCAAGCCATTTCATGAATAAAATGTGACCAATTAACCAACCAAGAAAACCACTTGTTACAAATAAGATCTTGTTGTTGCATCTAAAGAGATAAATGTTGACTAATCTGGCTAACATTGAACTAGGTATAATGAAATGGTTGAATAATTAAAAAATTAGATTATTCAGGAATATACATTGAATGCTGAGATTACGCATTGAATTTCTGATAGTAGATCCATAATAAAAAAAGTGTTTGTGATTGTTCAAGAAGAAATGAAACAAAAGATATGGTAGAGCTAGGACAGTTATTGTATGAGGTCTACCCAATGCTAGATGCAGAGGCGCATAATAGATCGATATGAACATCATGAGCTGTCCCGTAATAAAACCAGTTGTTGCTGATACCTTCTTCTCGGTTCCTTCTTCCATAACCAGAGCTCGGAGAAGGAAGAGATAAGAGGGCCCTATGGAGAATATGGTCAGAAATCCATAATAGATTCCGACCACAACGACTGAATTGATTATCTTCATGCATGAGGATCCTAGATTACCCAGTAGAAAAGATTGAAAATCATCACAAACCTCCCTTATTTCTTTTCTATTGCGACTTCTATGGATTATTATATGATGATTTTTGAACTTTCCATATATAGAAAAGAAATAGAAAGAGATAGAATAGAAACGGCATCTGTTATGTCAATGACACCAAAGGGATATTAAATGAATGGGATTGGTATATGGATGGAATATAATGAAATAAAGCCACTTTGAGGTTCCCTTTGAAATGAGGGATATAAGGGAGCCACTACGAAGAAGTTTCGGGAGTTACAAAGGAAACTTCGAGCTCATATTGGTCATGGGTTGAGAACGGGAATTGAACTCTATGAGATCGAATCTCCTGTTGTTCCTCAGTAGCTCAGTGGTAGAGCGGTTAACTGTTAATCGATTGGGTCGTAGGTTCGAATCCTACTTGGGGAGATTTGATTGATTCTGAATTAAAGAATTCAGAATAAAGGGGCTCGCTTTGCCCGTTAAGAGTAGGTAACCCGTTCCCTGTCTTTGTTTTTATTGCATTCTATCTCATCGTATCACATTTTGTTCTGCGAGATTAGAAAATCACCGTCAATACCTCGGTCTAGGTCCGATATAATCCTTTGTTCCATAGCCCTGGGTCTATTTACAACTAGCCAATTAAGAAGTCTCAGATTTACTAGCACTGCATCTTTGATGTAGTGATCGATTCTCCCGAGAGGTCACAATTGCCGCGAGCAAAGATATTAATGACGAGGAAGGCTTTTTTGTTATGCTACTAATACTTTCTCTGCTTTCAAATGCCCTTTTTTGGTTTAGAACCCAACCCTATAATCGAAATAGGATCGATTGGACTGAACCCTACTTCTCTTTCACTTCTCGGGTTATCTTGAAGCTGCTAACCTGTCCCCTTCGACTGAACGACGGAATTCTTTCACCGCGCTCTACTTCCTTAGGGGGATGAGAAGGATGGCCAGTTCTGTCTTCTTCGGACCCTTCTTTTCGATAAGGGGAGTCTATTCTTGAAAAGAATAGGTATGTTCAACTAGTTATTTAAACAATTCAATACGAATAGGGATTTTCAATGTTAGAAATGCCATAACTCTCTTTCTTAATGTCTCGACTTTCTTTCTTAAACCACCAGATAGGGGTGCATAAATAGCAACAATTAGTGGTAGAGCAAAAATTTCTTCTGATTTGATTTCGCCTGAAACGAATCCCTCGCTTTGATAAGAAATATCTGAGTAAACAACCTTTGATCTGAGGTAATATTCCATTTTTAGGGTTAACTTTGCGTTTCTTGAGTATGTTTCTGCCCTAAACTAAGAAAGAGTATAGTGCTCTTTTTGATAAGAGTATTACATACTATCTGCTGGAATGTTTTCAACGTCCCCCTTATGCAACTACGGGAATTTCTTCTGGTTCGCTACTATCTTTTCCTACAACTCACAATTGACCTTGAACTGGCCAAAAAGCTTTCTATTTGAACGGAATTCCACAATTGCAGAAGCTTCGATCTCGATCGATTATACTTTTGGTTAATTGGGTAGGTGTTGATAGCAGCAGAACCTTTGCTTTGGTCCATAACATGAAACAAGAAAAGATCTAAGGCTTTCTTTGATCTACCTCTGAGCCCGAGAGCAAGGTCCAATGATCCTCTTTTCAATCTCTTACTTACTCTCTCGTACGATTAACTCTCAATCCATAGCGAACAAGTAAAGAAGGAATGACCGAACGAAGTCGCTAAAGGCAAGCATCCATCCTTCCATTTGATCAAAGGCATCTGAGCCAAAGTAATTCAATTCACTCGAAAGGAGAAAAACGTCAAGCAACCCCAACTCTAGCTCCAGAGGCTCCGTAGAGCAGGAGAATGCTCAGGTCCGTCTATGTGTGATTCCTCATTTGGTTCCTAAAACGTGAGGTGAGATGCTGATTCTACTCTTGGAGTGACTCAACATAATGCTTCCAGAAAAGTCTTTTAACCGGAAATAAGATAAACTAATAAAAATAAAAACCATAGTAGATCTATGATTAGCCCTCGGTCGGGATGGTCCTGTCAAAAAACTTGATTCATGCAAAGAAAGAAACTTAGGATATGAGACTTATGGAAGCAGCAAGGCTGGGTCTGCGAGTGAAACCCCAAAACCTCAAATTCCCTAATGCCTATCAAATAAGAGTCCTACTGAGGATCCGGTGTCTAAGGTGTCTAGGATTTATCCCAAAAGTAAGTAGGAGTGCTCTTCCTTTCAAGCCTTCTGCCTTACAGTCTATAGACCTTACCTCACTAATCTTTTATTTTCTCTCAGGATTTTATTTGAGTTGTTGTCTGAGCAGTTGCATTCCCTCTGGTCCCCTTGAAAGAGGAAAAGGGACTAAGCCTGTTTAGTTACATATCCTTGAGTTTCAATTGGAATGCTAGCGGTTTACGTCCTAGGGTAAGTCCCAAAGTCCTAAGTTCTTCCTTTCAATCCAAGTCGAGGTAATAGTTTCTATGGTAGGGCTAACGAGATTTCTTTTGCTTAAGGCTAGGCGTATAAATAGGTTTTTGGATCTCGAGATTAGTTTAATTTCTCTGGCTAGGAATAAAAAAAAACTAGGAATAGATGATTCTAGATCAATATCAATAAAAAACAGGTTCTAGGGCAAGTGAATTTGAAAGCAGTCTCTTTTAAAGAGAGTTAGAAAAGCCAATCCAGTTGTTTCCTTGCAGCCAGTGGATGAGAGTTCCCTTAAGTTGGAGTTTCCTATGGAAAGGGAAAAATTGCATATGCTTAAAGAGTTCCCATGACCAGGCCTAAGCGTGAATCTATCCAATTTCAGTGCCATGNGAGAGTGCCCTTACATATAGTTCCAGGCCAGTTCCTGTTTAAGTTGGAGTTTCCTATGGAAAAGGAAAAATTGCCTATGCTTAAAGAGTTTCCATAACCAGGCCTAAGCGTGAACCTATCCAATTTCAGTGCCATATGAGTCAAGAGCTAGAGCAATAAAGTAGGGATTTTAGGAAAGCGGATTATCTTCTCGGGGAAGCGGTGCTCTCTTTCGCATAAGCCCTTTGTTAAGTAAGGTGATGGTGCTCTTTATCTGTTGCTTTCCCTCCTTGCAAGTGACTTAAAGAAAACAAGTGAAGTAAGCTCCCCCCGATACAAGTGAGCTAAAGGGCTTGAAGTTATCCCAATACTAGAGAGACACTTCACAAAGTGTGATACTAATGGATAGGGGGATGGTAGTAACCCAATTGCAAGCACATGAACTTGCTATACCAATAATTCTCTTCCCCCAACCCCAAATCCACTTCGAATAATAGAACGATTCGAAAGGGGCATACGTACGGCTTTGACTAAGTGACTAACTAAAGCTAACAGAATAACATAATCGAAAGCAGACGTAATCGAAAGAAAGCTTGGGCCGAATGGAAGGGGCTTGCGACGATGGAAGGCTTCCGAGATAGGGGCATACTCATATAAAAAATTTCCTAACTAAACCAATTGGGGTGATAGATCCGCGAAGCAAAAGTATTTTTCCTAGC
>ML411096.1:6813-19330 GCA_005239525.1 Nicotiana knightiana | reverse complement strand
AAATGATCAATTTACATTTCTTGGCCTTTTATGGCAATTAAACTGGAATTCTGCCAGTCGTGCATGTATTATCACCTGCCAGGGTCCAGGCCAGACGCCTTTGTACGGATCCGGTATCGGATCGCATGATATTTTTCCGGTACAGAAAATATGACCCAAGGAACAATAACCACCGCTTCGAAATGATCAAGTTACATTTTTTGGCATTTTATGGAAATTAAACTGGAATTTCGCAAGTCGTGCCATTATTATTGCCTGCCATGGTTCAGGGCGGACGCCTTGGTACGGAGCCGGTACCGGATCGTATGATATTTGTCCGGGTCATCAAATAAGACCCAAGAAACCATACCTAATGCTTCGAAATGATCATGTTACATTTTTTGGCATTTTATGGAAATTAAATTACAATTCCTTGAGTTGTGCTTGTATTATCGCCTAGCATGGTCTAGGCGAGGCGCCGTTGTACGGAGCCGGTACCGGATCGCATGATATTTGTCCGGGACATCAAATAAGACCTTAGGAACCATAACCAACACTTCGAAATGATCAAGTTAAAGTTTTTGGTATTTTATGGCAATAAAACCGGAATTCCTCCAGTTGTGCATGTATTATCGCCTGCCATGGTCCAGGCCGAACGCCTTGGTCCTGAGCCGGTTCCTGATCGCATGATATTTCTCCAGGACATCAAATACGACCCAAGGAACCATAACCAATGCTTCGAAAAGATCAAGTTACATGTTTTGGAATTTTATGAAAATTAAACTCGAATTCCGCCAGTCGTAACTGTATTATCGCCTGCCATGGTCTAGGCCGGACGCCTTGGTATGGAGTAGGTACCGAATCGTATGATACTTGTCCTGGACATCAAATATGACCTTAGGAACCATAACCAACGTTTTGAAATGATCAAGTTACATTTTTTGGACATTTACGGCAATTAAACTGGAATTCCGCTAGTCGTGCATGTATTATCACCTGGCATGGTCCAGGCTGGACTCCTTGGTATGGAGCCGGTACCGGATCGCATGATATTTTTTCGGGACATCAAATACGATCCAAGGAACCATAACCAACGCTTCGAAATGATCAAGTTAAATTTTCTTGTCATTTTATGGCTATTAAATTGGAATTCCGCCAGTCGTGCCTGTATTATCGCCATCTATGGTCCAGGCCGGACACCTTGGTATGGAGCGTGTACCGGATCGCATGATATTTGTCCGGGATATCAAATATTACCCCAAGAGCCATAACCAACGCTTCAAAATGATCAATTTACATTTTTTTAATTAAACTGGAATCCCGCCAGTCGTGCTTCTACTAACGCCTGCCATGGTCCAGGCTGGACGCCTTGGTACGGAGCCCGTACCGAATTGCAAGATATTTGTCAGGGACAGCAAATACTACCCAGGGAACCATAACATACGCTTTGAAATGATTAAGTTATATTTTTTGGCATTTTATGGCAATTAAATTGGAATTCCGTGAGTCGTGCCTCTATTATCACCTGCCATGGTCTAGGTCGGACGCCTTGGTATAGAGCCGGTACCGGATAGCATGATATTCTTTCGGGACATCAAATATGACCCAAGGAACCATAATTAACGCTTCGAAATGATCAAGTTACATCTTTGGCATTTTAAGGAAATTAAACTGGAATTCCGCCAGTCGTGCATGTAATATCGCCTGCCATGGTCTAGGCCGGACGACTTGGTACGGAGCCGGTAACGTATCGCATGATAATTGTCTGGGACATCAAATACGACCCAAGGAACCATAACCAACACTTTGAAATGATCAAGTTACATTTTTTGTCATTTTATGGCAATTAAACTGGAATTCCACCAGTCGTGCATGTAGTATCGCCCGTCATGGTCCAGGCCGGACGCCTTGCTACGGAGTCGGTGCCGGATAGCATGATATTTGTCCGGGACATCAAATACAACCCAAGGAACCATAACCAACGCTTCGAAATGATCAAGTTACATTTTTGGCATTTTATGGTAATTAAACTGGAATTCCACTAGTCGTGCATGTAATATCGCCTGCCATGGTCTAGGCCGGAAGCCTTGGTATGGAGTCGGTACCGAATCGTATGATACTTGTCCTGGACATCAAATATGACCTTAGGAACCATAACCAACGTTTTGAAATGATCAAGTTACATTTTTTGGACATTTACGGCAATTAAACTGGAATTCCGCTAGTCGTGCATGTATTATCACCTGGCATGGTCCAGGCTGGACTCCTTGGTATGGAGCCGGTACCGGATCGCATGATATTTTTTCGAGACATCAAATACGATCCAATGAACCATAACCAATGCTTCGAAAAGATCAAGTTACATGTTTTGGAATTTTATGGAAATTAAACTCGAATTTCGCTAGTCGTGCATGTATTATCGCCTGCCATGGTCTAGGCCGAACGCCTTGGTATGGAGTCTGTACCGAATCGTATGATACTTGTCCTGGACATCAAATATGACCTTAGGAACAATAAACAACGTTTCGAAATGATCAAGTTACATTTTTTGGACATTTACGGCAATCGAACTGGAATTCCACTAGTCGTGCATGTATTATCACCTGGCATGGTCCAGGCTGAACTCCTTGGTATGGAGCCGGTACCGGAACGCATGATATTTTTTCGGGACATCAAATACGATCCAAGGAACCATAACCAACACTTCGAAATGATCAAGTTACATTTTCTTGTCATTTTATGGCTATTAAACTGGAATTCCGCCAGTCGTGCCTGTATTATCGCCATCTATGGTCCAGGCCTGACGCCTTGGTATGGATCGTGTACCGGATCGCATGATATTTTTCCGGGACATCGAATATTACCTTAAGAGCCATAACCAATGCTTCAAAATGATCAATTTACATTTTTTTAATAAAACTGGAATTCCGCCAGTCGTGCTTCTACTAACGCCTCTCACGGTCCAGGCTGGACGCCTTGGTACGGAGCCCGTACCGGATTGCAAGATATTTGTCAGGGACAACAAATACTACCCAGGGAACCATAACATACGCTTTGAAATGATTAAGTTACATTTTTTGGCATTTTATGGCAATTAAATTAGAATTCCGCGAGTCGTGCCTCTATTATCGCCTGTCATGGTCTAGGTCGGATGCCTTGGTATAGAGCCGATACCGGATAGCATGATATTCTTTCGGGACATCAAATACGACCCAAGGAACCATAATCAACGCTTCGTAATGATCAAGTTACATTTTTGGCATTTTATGGAAATTAAACTGGGATTCCGCCAGTCGTGCATGTAATATCGCCTGCCATGGTCCAGGCCGGACGACTTGGTATGGAGCCGGTAACGTATCGCATGATAATTGTCCAGGACATCAAATACGACCCAAGGAACCATAACCAACACTTCGAAATGATCAAGTTACATTTTTTGTCATTTTATGGCAATTAAACTGGAATTCCGCCAGTCGTGCATGTAATATCGCCCGCCATGGTCCAGGCCGGACGCCTTGCTATGGAATCGGTACCGGATAGCATGATATTTCTACGGGACATCAAATACGACGCAAGGAACCACAACCAACGCTTCAAGATGATCAAGTTACATTTTTGGCATTTTATGGCAATTAAATTGGAATTCCACCAGTTGTGCATGTAATATCACCCGCCATGGTCCAGGCCGGACGCCTTGGTACGGAGTCGGTAGCGGATCGCATGATGTTTTTCTTGGACATAAAATACGACCCAAGGAACCATAACTAACGGTTCAAAATGATCAAGTTACATTTTTTGGCATTTTATGGTAATTAAACTGGAATTCCTTGAGTCGTGCCTGTATCATCGCCTGCCATGGTCCAGGCCAGACGCCTTGGTACAGAGCCGGTACCGAATAACATAATATTTTTCCGGGACATCAAATACGACCCAAGGAACCATAACCAACGCTTCGAAATGATCAAGTTACATTTTTTGTCATTTTATGGCTATTTAACTGGAATTCCGTTGGTCGTGCCTGTATTATCGCCATCCATGGTCCAAGCCGGACGCCTTTGTATGGAGCATGTACCGGATCGCATGATATTTGTCCGAGACATCAAATATGACCCAAAGAACTATAACCAACGCTTCGAAATGATCAATTTACATTTTTTTGCATTTTGTGTCAATTAAATTGGAATTCTGCTAGTCGAGCGTGTATTATCGCCTGCCATGGTCCGGACCGGACGCCTTGGTACGGAGCCAATACCGGATCGCATGATATTTGTCCGGGACATCAAATACGGCCTAAGGAACCACAGCCAACACTTTGAAATGATCAAGTTACATTTTTTGGCATTTTATGGCAATTAAACTGGAATTCCGCCAGTCGTGCCTGTATTATCCCGTGCCATGGTCCAGGCCAGACGCCTTCATACGGAGCCGGTACCGGATAGCATGATATTTGTCCGGCACATCAAATACTACCAAAGGAACCATAAACAATGCTTCGAAATGATCAAGTTACATTTTCTGGCATTTTATGGCAATTAAACTGGAATTCTGCAAGTCGTGCATGTATTATCTCTTGCCATGTCCAGGCTGGATGCCTTGGTACGGAGTCGGTACCGGATCACATGATATTTGTCTGGGACATCAAATATGACCCAAGGAACCATAACCAACGCTTTAAAATGATCAAGTTATATATTTTTGTATTTTATGGCAAATTAAACTGGAATTCCGCTAGTCGTGCCTATATTATCGCCTGCCATGGTCCAGACCAGATGCCTTGATACGAATCCGGTACCGAATCGCATAATATTTGTCCGGGACAGAAAATACGACCCCAGGAACCATAACCAAAATTTCAAAATGATCAAGTTATATTTTTTAGCATTTTATGACAATTAAACTGGAATTTCGCTAGTCGTGCCTATATTATCGCCTGCCATGGTCCAGACCGGACGCCTTGGTACGAATCAGGTACCAGATCGCATGATATTAATCCGGGACAGAAAATACGACCCAAGGAACCATAACCAACACTTCGAAATGATCAAGTTATATTTTTTGGCATTTTATGACAATTAAACTGGAATTTCGCAAGTCGTGCATGTATTATCGCCATACATGGTCCAGGTCGGACGCCTTGGTATGGAGCGTGTACCGAATCGCATGATATTTTTATACGGGAAATCAAATATGACCCAAGGAACCATAACCAACGCTTCGAAATGATCAATTTACATTTTTTGGCATTTTATGGCAATTAAACTGGAATTCCGCCAGTGGTGCCTGTATTATCGCCTGCCATGGTCCAGACCGAACGCCTTGGTACGGAGCCAGTACCGGATCGCATGATATTAGTCTGTGACATCAAATACAACCCAAGGAACCACAACTAACACTTTTAAATGATCAAGTTACATATTTTGGCATTTTATGGCAATTAAACTGGAATTACGCCAGTCGTGCCTGTATTATCCCCTACCATGGTCCAGGCCGGACGCCTTGGTACGGAGCCGGTACCGGATAACATGATATTTTTCCGGGACATCAAATACGACCCAAGGAACCATAGCACACACTTCGAAATGATCAAGTTACATTTTTTGGCAATTTATGGCAATTAAACTGGAATTTCACGAGTCGTGCCTGTATTATTGCCTGCCATGGTTCAGGCCGGACGCCTTGGTATGGAGCCGGTGGCGATCGTATGATGTTTTTCTGGGACAGCAAATACGACCCAAGGAACCATAACTAACGCTTCGAAATGATCAACTTACATTTTTTGGCATTTTATGGAAATAAAATTGGAATTCCTTGAGTCGTGCCTGTATTATTGCCTGCCAACGTCCAGGCCAGACGCCTTGGTACGGAGCCGGTACCGGATAGCATGATATTTTTCCGAGACATCAAATACGACCTTAGGAACCATAACCAACGCTTCGAAATGATCAAGTTACATTTTTTGGCTTTTTATGGCAATTAGACTGGAATTTCGCTAGTCGTGCCTGTATTATCGCCTGCCATGGTCCAAGCTAAACGCCTTGATACGGAGCCGGTACCGGATAGCATGATATTTGTCCGGAACATCAAATACGACCTTAGGAACCATAACCAACGCTTCAAAATGATCAAGTTAAATTTTTTGGTATTTTATGGCAATAAAACTGGAATTCCGCCAATCGTGCCTGTATTATCGCCTGCCATGGTTCAGGCCGGACGCCTTGGTACTGAGACGGTATCCGATCGCATGATATTTCTCCGGGACATCAAATAAGACCCAAGGGACCATAACCAACGCTTCGAATATGATCAAGTTACATTTTTTCTCATTTTATGGAAATTAAACTGGAATTCCGCCAGTCGTGCCTGTATTATCACCTGCCATGGTCCAGGCCGGACGCCTTGGTACGGAGCCGGTACCGGATCGCATTTCCGGGACACAAATTACGACCCAAGGAACCATAACCAATGCTTCTAAATGATCAAGTTACATTTTTATTTATTTTATGGCAATTAAACTGGAATTTCGCCAGTCGTGCCTGTATTATCGCCATCCATGGTCCAGGCCGGACGCCTTGGTACGAAGCCGGTACCGAATCACATGATATTTGTCCGGGACATCAAATATGATCCAAAGAACCATAACCAACGCTTCGAAATGATCAATTTACATTTTTGGAAATTTATGTCAATTAAACTAGAATTCCGCCAGTCGTGCCTGTATTATCGCCTGCCATGGTCCAGACCGGACGCCTTGGTACAGAGCCAGTACCGGATCACATGATATTTGTCCGGGACATCAAATACAACCCAAGGAACCACAACCAATGCTTTGAAATGATCAAGTTACATTTTTTGTAATTTTATGGCAATTAAACTGGAATTCCGCCAGTCGTGCCTGTATTATCACCTGCCATAGTCCAGGCCGGACGCCTTGGTACGGAGCCGGTACCGGATCGCATGATATTTCTCCGGCACATCAAATACGACCCAAGGAACCATAACCAACGCTTCAAAATGATCAAGTTACATTTCTTGGCCTTTATGGCAATTAAACTGGAATTCTTCCAGTCGTGCGTGTATTATCGCCTGCCATGGTCCAGGCCAGACGCCTTTGTATGGAGCCGGTACCGGATCGCATTTCCGGGACACAAATTACGACCCAAGGAACCATAACCAACGCTTCGAAATTATCAAGTTACATTTTTTGGCATTTTATGACAATTAAACTGGAATTTTGCCAGTCATGCCTGTATTATTGCCTGCCTTGGTCGAGGCCGGACGCCTTTGTACTGACCCGGTACAGGATCGCATGATATTTTTTTACAGGACATCAAATACGAACCAAGGAACCACAACCAACGCTTCGAAATGATCAAGTTACATTTTTTGGCATTTTATGGCAATTAAACTAGAATTCTGCCTCTCGTACCTGTATTATCGCTTGCCATGGTCCAGATCGGAGGCCATGGTATGGAGCCGGTACTGGATCACATAGTATTTGTCCGGGACATCAAATACAACCCAAGAAACCACAACCGACGCTTCGAAATGATCAAGTTATATTTTTTTGCATTTTATGGCAATTAAACTGGAATTCCGCCAGTCGTGCCTTTATTATCGCCTTCCATGGTCCAGGCCGGACGCCTTGGTAAGGAGCCGGTAAATGATAGATTTATATTTGCCGGGAAAGCAAATACGACCCAAGGAACAACAACCAACGCTTCGAAATGATCAAGTTACATTTTCTGGCCTTTTATGGCAATTAAAATGGAATTCCGCCAGTCGTGCCTATATTATCGCCTACCATGGTCCAGACCGGATGCCTTGGTACGTAGCCGGTACCGGATCGCATGATATTTTTCCGGGACATCAAATACGACCCAAGGAACCATAACCAATGCTTCAAAATGATCAAGTTACATTTTTTGGTATTTTATGGAAATTAAACTTGAATTTAGCCAGTCGAGCCTGTATTATTGCCTGCCATGGTCCAGGCCGACGCCTTGGTACAGAGCCAGTACCAGATTGCATGATATATTTTCCGGGACATCAAATACGACCCAAGGAACCATAACCAATGCTTTGAAATAATCAAGTTATATTTTTTGGTATTTTATGGCAATTAAACTGAAATTCTGTCAACCATGCGTGTATTATCGCCTGCCATGGTCCAGGCCGGATGCCTTTGTACCGAGCCGGTACCGGATCGCATGGTACCTTTTTACATGACATCAAATACGACCCAAGGAGCCATAACCAGTGCTTCGAAATGATCAAGTTACATTTTTGGCATTTTATGGCAATTAAACTGGAATTCCGCCAGTCGTGCCTGTATTATCGCCTACCATAGTCCAGTCCGGACTCCGTGGTACGGAGCCGGTACGGGATCACATGATATTTGTACGGGACATCAAATACGATCCAAGGAACCACAACCAACGCTTCGAAATGATTAAGTTAAATGTTTTTGCATTTTATGGCAATTAAACTGGAATTTCGCCAGCCGTGCCTGTATTATCGCCTTCCATGGTCCAGACCGGAAGCCTTGGTACGGAGACAGTACCGTATCACATGATATTTGTCCGGGACACCAAATACAACCCAACGATCCAAAACCAACGCTTTGAAATGATCAAGTTACATCTTTTGATATTTTATGGCAATTAAACTAGAATTTCGCCAGTCGTGCCTGTATTATTGCCTGCCATGGTTCAGGCCGGATGCCTTGGTACGGAGCCGGTACCGGATCGCATGATATTTGTCCGGGACATCAAATACGACCAAAGGAACCATAACCAACGCTTCGAAATGATCAAGTTACATTTTTTGGCATTTTATCACCTGACATGGTCCATGCTAGACGCCTTGGTACAGAGCCGGTACCGTAACGCATGATATTTCTCCGGGATATCAAATACGACCTTAGGAACCATTACCAACGCTTCGAAATGATCAAGTTAGATTTTTTGGCATTTTATGACAATGAAACTGTAATTCCTTGTGTCGTGCCTGTATTAACGCCTACCATGGTCCAGATCAGATGCCTTGGTACGGAGCCGGTACTGGATAGAATGATATTTATCCGGGACATCAAATACGACCCAAGGAACTATAACCAACACTTCGAAATGATCAAGTTACATTTTTTGGCATTTTATGGATATTAAAATGGAATTCCGCCGGTCGTGCTTGTATTATCGCCTGCCATGGTCCAGGTCACACTCCTTGGTATGGAGCCGGTACTGGATCGCATGATATTTTTCTGGGACATAAAATATGACCCAAGGAACCATAACCAACGCTTAGAAATGATCAAGTTACATTTTTTGGCATTTTATAGTAATTAAACCGAAATTCCGCCAGTCGTGCCTGTATTATCGCCTGCCATGGTCCATGCCGGACACCTTGGTACAGAGCCGGTACCGGATTGCATTATATTTGTCCGAGACATCAAATACGACCCAAGGAACCATAACAAGTTCTTCGAAATGATCAAGTTACATTTTTTGGCATTTTATGGCAATTAAAATGGAGTTCCGCCAGTCGTGCCTGTATTATCGCCTACCGTGGTCCATGTCGGACGCCTTGGTACGGATCCGGTACTGGAACGCATGAAATTTCTCCGGGACATCAAAATGATTAAGTTCTAAATGATTAAGTTACGTTTTTTGGCATTTTATGACAATGAAACTGCAATTCACCCAGTCGTGCCTGTATTAACGCCTGCCATGGTCCAGGTCGGACACCTTGTTACGGAGCCAGTACCGGATAGAATGATATTCATCCGGGACATCAAATACGACCCATGGAACCATAACCAATGCTTCGAAATGATCAAGTTAAATATTTTGGCATTTTATGGATATTAAATTGGAATTCTGCCGGTCGTGCTTGTATTATCGTCTGCCATGGTCCAGGTCGGACGCCTTGGTACAGAGCCGGTACCGGATCACATGATATATTTACGGGACATAAAACATGACCCAAGGAACAACAACCAATGCTTCGAAATGATCAAGTTACATTTTTTGGTATTTTATGGCAATTAAACTTGAATTTTGCCAGTCGTGCATGTATTATTGCCTGCCATGGTTCAGGCCGGACGCCTTGGTACGGTGCCGGTACCGGATCACATGATATTTGTCTGGGACATCAAATACGACCCAAAGAACCATAACCAACGCTTCGAAATGATCAAGTTAAATTTTTTGGCATTTTATGGAAATTAAATTGGAATTCTTTGAGTGTTGCCTGTATTATTGCCTCCCATGGTCTAGGCCAGACACCTTGGTACGGATCCGGTACCGGATAGCATGATATTTGTCCGGGACATCAAATACGACCTTAGGAACCATAGCCAACGCTTCGAAATAATCAAGTTAAATCTTTTGGTATTTTATGGCAATTAAACTTGAATTCCGCCAGTCGTGCCTATATTATCACCTGCCATGGTCCAGACTGGACGCCTTGGTACGAAGCCAATACTGGATCGCATGATATTTTTTCTGGGACATCAAATACTACCCAAGGACCCATAACCAATGCTTTGAAATGATCAAGTTACATTTTTTGGCATTCTATAGTAATTAAACTGAAATTCTGCCTGTTGTTCCTGTATTATCGCCTGCTATGGTCCAGGCTGGACGTCTTGGTACGGAGCCGGTATCGGATCGCATGATTTTTGTCCGAGACATCAAATACGACCTAAGGAACCATAACCCGTGCTTCGAAATGATCAAGTTACATTTTTTGGCATTTTATGGCAATTAAACTAGAATTCCGCCAGTCGTGCCTGTATTATTGCCTGCCATGGTCCAGGCCGAACGCCTCGGTACGGAGCCGGTACCGAATCGCATGATATTTGTCCAGGACATCAAATACGACCTTAGGAACCATAACCAATGCTTCAAAATGATTAAGTTAAGTTTTTTGGCAATGAAACTAGAATTTCGCCAGTCGTGCCTGTATTATCGCCTGCCATGGTCTATGCCGGACGCCTTGGTACGAAGCCGGTACCGGATAGCATGATATTTGTCAGGGACATCAAATACGACCCAATGAACCATAAAAAATGCTTCAAAATGAACAAGTTACATTTTTTGGCATTTTATGGCAGTTAAACTTGAATTCCGCCAGTCGTGCCTGTATTATCGCCTGCCATGGTCTATGCCGGACGCCTTGGTACGAAGCCGGTACCGGATAGCATGATATTTGTCAGGGACATCAAATACGACCCAATGAACCATAAAAAATGCTTCAAAATGAACAAGTTACATTTTTTGGCATTTTATGGCAGTTAAACTTGAATTCCGCCAGTCGTGCCTGTATTATCGCCTGCCATGGTCTATGCCGGACGCCTTGGTACGAAGCCGGTACCGGATAGCATGATATTTGTCAGGGACATCAAATACGACCCAATGAACCATAAAAAATGCTTCAAAATGAACAAGTTACATTTTTTGGCATTTTATGGCAGTTAAACTTGAATTCCGCCAGTCGTGCCTGTATTATCGCCTGCCATGCTCCATGCCGGACGCCTTGGTATGGAGCCGGCGCCGGAACACATGATATTTCTCCGGGACATCAAATACGACCTTAGAAACCATAACCAACGCGTCGAAATGATCAAGTTACATTTTTTTTGTTATTTTATGACAATGAAATTGGAATTCCACCAGTCGTGCCTGTATTAACGCCTGCCATGGTCCAAGCCGGACGCCTTGGTACGGAGCCGGTATCGGATAGAATGATATTTATCCAGGATATCAAATACGACCCAAGGAACCATAACCAACGCTTCGAAAGGATCAAGTTACATTTTTCGCATTTTATGGATATTAAACTGAAATTCCGTCGGTCGTGCTTGTGTTATCGCCTGCCATGGTCCAGGTCGAACGCCTTGGTATGGAGCCGGTTCCGGATCGCATGGTATTTGTCCGGGAAAGCAAATACAACTCAAGGAACCATAACCCACCCTTCGAAATGATCAACTTACATTTTTTGGCATTTTATGGTAATTAAACTGGAATTCCGCCAGTCGTGCCTGTATTATTGCCTACCACGGTTTAGGCCAGACGCCTTGGTACAGAACCGGTACTAGATCTCATAATATTTTTCCGGGACATCAAATACGACCCAAGGAACCATAACCAACGCTTAGAAATGATGAAGTTATATTTTTGGCATTTTATAGTAATTAAACCGAAATTCCGCCAGTCGTGCATGTATTATCGCCAGCCATAGTCCAGGCTGGTCGTCTTGGTATGAAGCCGGTACCGGATCGCATGATATTTGTTCGAAAAATCAAATAAGACCCAAGGAACCATAACCAGTGCTTCGAAATGATCAAGTTACATTTTTTTGCATTTTATGGAAATTAAACTGGAATTCTGCCAGTCGTGCCTGTATTATCGCCTGCCATGGTCCAGGCCGGACTCCTTGGTACAGAGCCGGTACTGGATCACATGATATTTGTACGGGACATCAAATACGACCCAAGGAACAACAACCAACGCTTCGAAATGATCAAGTTAATTTTCTT